>OY757013.1:187901636-188182311 GCA_963580285.1 Lucinisca nassula | reverse complement strand
CAGTAAAAAGGACTTGTACAAATGTGATAGCAATTCTATGCCAGAGCATTAACTTGTTATGGACCTCTTTAGTTTGTAAAAATGTGACAGCGATTCTGTACCAGAACTCTTTGGACCCCGTCAAGCGATTTTGGTACATATCGCCTTTGCGAGCAGCGAATGTTCAGGCGAGCCTGCGCATCCGCGCAGTCTCGCCAGAACCTGCGCTGCTCTCTCATACAAGCAGTGAATCAAGAGGAACCTTCAGACAGAAAGCCATATCCCTTGCCCCTCTGAATGGCTGGGCATGCGCAGTTAAAATTTGTCATGACGGAATGCTTGAAGACACAAATTCGCTTGGCGGGCTCCTTTTATCTTTTTATGTCAGCATATACTTGTTATTGGCATATTTTGTGAATGAAAGCTTATACTTGTTGGTGCATTACAAATATAAAGGTCAACATGCATTGTGGATAACTAATGGGTGTGCTTCCGTTTTAAAACCTAAGTCTCTAACATGGGCGTAGACAATAATTTGTCTTGAAGTCTACGCTTGCAAATGAGGTCTTATGATGTCGAGCATAATCATGAGGGCCAACTTTGATTTGTTATGACAGGTTCATAAGAACGACAGTGTAGTGAAAACTGCAAGACAAAAGTTCTCCTTAACTCATTTCCTTTGCAAATTTTAAGTGTTTTCACAAATAAGTAGTGTGGTCCCACAGACTCTGTCTTTTGGGAGTACGTACCTATACACACCAGCGTCTTGTTCCTCAAGTTCAGAGTTACGTAGATAGTTGTTGACCATTTTCTGTTCATAGGAAACATATACAAATTATGAACAGATAAACATCATTTCAATAACAATAGTAACTAGAAATGGTGTTTGTAAAACACAATGCCCCTAACCTTTGCTTGTCCTTAGATGACAAAATATTCAACAAATATTGTTAAAGACTCAAAAACATACAACAAGAATTCCCCCGAAGGCTATGTCGCGCCTGTGGGGGCGCAAAGTCACCAAACCATGAAATCTAGGTCAAGGTTAAACATGGATGCCTGCATAAAAATTTCACTCCTAGTTGCAAGCATGTACAAAGTATCATCAATGAAACTCTTAATAACAGACTCTTACATCAGGGTGAAAGTTAGGGTTGTCACACTATTTTACAAAGTCAGTGAACCATAAAATGTAGGTCAAGGTTAGAAATGGATACTTGCATTGAAGTTTCAATTCCTAAATGCAAGCTTGTACCAAATACAATTAATGAAGCTCTAATAGATCTTGAGAAATGGACTCTTACATTAGATAGAAAGTCAGGGTGGTCGCAATAATTCACAAAGTCAGTGAACCATGAAATATGGGTAAAAGTCAAATATGGGTGCTTGCCTTGCATTTGCAATTCCTAGATGCAAGTTTGTACCAATTATAATTTGAAAAGCTTTAATAGTTTTCGAGAAATGGTGAAAGTCAGGGTGGTCGCAATAATTCAAGAAGTCAGTGAACCATGAAATATAGGTCAATGTCAGATATGGATGCTTGCGTTGAAGTTGCAATGTCTGGATGCAAGTTTGTACCAAGAATGATTAATGAAGCTCTAATAGTTCTCAAGATATGGACTTGCTGACGAGATTTTATTAAAAAAAAAAAGGCATCGCATGCGATACAAATCCCCTGGCACAAGACAACTTCGTGTGTGGAAAACACTGAAATGGCAAAAGTCCAACTTGCTTAAGATATTATCATATGCAACATTTGTGTAAAGTTTGTTTAAAAATCCATCCATAAATGTAGGTTCTAGAGTGATGACAATATTTCTATAAAAATAGTCATAGGGACCTTGACTTGAGGCCATGGCCGCGAAGTAGATCTTGCTCAGGATATTATCATAAGCATCTTTTGTGTGAAGTTAGATTAAAATCATAAATGTAGGCGGTAGAGCAATGACAAAGTTTTTCTAAAAATAGCCATAGTGACCTTGACCTTGAGGTCATGACCTTGAAAGTCAAAGCAACTCGAGATATTACCATAAGAAACATTTGTGTGAAGTTCTATTAACATCCATCAAAAATGTAGGCACTAGAGCGATGACAAATCTTTTCTAAAAATAGCCACAGTGACCTTGACATTGAAAGTCGAAATAGTTCGAGATATTGTCATAAGGAACATTTGTGTGAAGTTATACTGAAATCGGTGAAGAAATGTAAGCGCTAGAGCCATGTCAAAGTTTTTCTAAAAATAGCCACAGTGACCTTGACCTTGAAAGTCAAACTCAATCGAGGTATTGTCACAAGGAACATTTGTGTGAAGTTATATTGAAATCAGTGAAGAAATGTAGTCGCTAGGGGATGACAAAGTTTTTCTAAAAATAGCCACAGTGACCTTGACCTTGAAAGTCGAAATCGCTTGAGATATTGTCTTTAGGAACATTTGTGTGAAATTATATTGAAATTGGTGAAGAAATGTAAGCGCTGGAGCATTGACAAAGTTTTTCTAAAAATAGCCACAGTGACCTTGACCTTGAAAGTGGAACTCGCTACAGATATTGTCATAAGGAACATTTGTGTGGACGAATTTTAAATTGGTGAAAAATGTAAGCGCTAGAGCAATGAAAATTTTTTTTCTAAAAATAGCCACAGTGACCTTGACCTTGAAAGTCGAACTCTTTCGAGGTATTGTCATAAGGATCATTTGTGTGAAGTTATATTAAAATCGGTGAAGAAATGTAGGCGCTGGAGCGATGACAAAGTTTTTCTAAAAATAGCCATTGTGACCTTGACCTTGAAAGTTGAAATGGCTTGAGATATTGTCATAAGGAACATTTGTGTGAAGTTATATTGAAATCGGTGAAGAAATGTAAGCGCTAGAGCATTGACAAAGTTTTTCTAAAAATAGCCACAGTGACCTTGACCTTGAAAGTGAAACTCCCTAGAGATATTATCATAAGGAACATTTGTGTGAAGTAATATTGAAATCGGTGAAGAAATGTAGGCACTAGAGAGATGACAATTTTTTTCTAAAAATAGCTACAGTCACCTTGACCTTGAGGTCATGACCCTGAAAGTCGAACACACACGAGATATTGTCATAAGGAACATTTGTGTGAAGTTATATTGAAATCATTGAAGAAATGTAGGCGCTAGAGCAATGACAAAGTTTTTCTAAAAATAGCCACAGTGACCTTGACCTTGAGGTTATGACCTTGAAAGTCGACCTCGCTCAAGATATTGTCATAAGGCACATTTGTGTGAAGTTATATTGAAATCAGTGAAGAAATGTAGGCGCTAGAGTGATGACAAAGTTTTTCTTAAAATAGCCACAGTGACCTTGACCTTGAGGTCATGACCTTGAAAGTCAAACTCGCTGAGATATTGTCATAAGAAACATTTGTGTGAAGTTATATTGAAATTGGTGAAGAAATGTAGGCGCTAGAGCGATGACAAAGTTTTTCTAAAAATAGCCACAGTGACCTTGACCTTGAGGTCATGACTTTGAAGTCGAACTTGCTCAAGATTTTTTTATAAGGAACATTTGTGTGAAGTTATATTGAAATTGGTGAAGAAATGTAGGCGCTAGAGCGATGACAAAGTTTTTCAAAAAATAGCCACAGTGACCTTGACCTTGAGGTCATGACCTTGAAAGTCGAACTCGCTCGAGATTTTTTTATAAGAAACATTTGTGTGAAGTTATATTGAAACTGGTGAAAAAATGTAGGCGCTAGAACGATGACAAAGTTTTTCACAAATTACCAAAATGACAAAGGGCCTTAACTCACAAAGTATTTTTCGGAATTTTGTCATAAGTTAATCAGTTCATCTACTCATCACCACCAAACTATTCACCAACTTTCAAGGCTCTAGCTACAATAGTTTTTGAGATATCTTGCTGACAAGATTTTATTAAAAAAATTTCAAAGGGCAATAACTCTTAAAAGGGGCATAATCCGGACGAGAAAAAAAATACGCTTCAGCTAATTTTCCATGAGGAATCCATATATGAAATTTCAAAATCCTAGCATACACGGTTCTAAAGATATGCTATGCATCACTTTTAGCATACATTACAATGGGCACAAATTACCAAAATGACAAAGGGTCATAACTCACAAAGTATTTTTCGGAATTTTGACAAAAGTTAACCAGTTCATCTACTCATCACCACCAACATATTCACCAACTTTCAAGGCTCTAGCTCCAAAAGTTTTTGAGATATCTTGCTGACAAAATTTTATTAAAAAATTTCAAAGGGCAATAACTCTTAAAAGGGGCATAATCCGGACAAGAAAAAAAATACGCGTCAGCTAATTTTCCATGAGGAATCTATATATGAAATTTCAAAACCCTAGAATACACGGTTCTAAAGTTATGCTATGCATCACTTTTAGCATACATTACAATGGGCACAAATTACCAAAATGACAAAGGGCCATAACTCACAAAATGTTTTTGGCAATTTTGTCAAAAGTAAATCAGTTCATCTACTCATCACCACCAATATTATCACCAACGTTCAAGGCTCTAGCTCCAATAGTTTTTGAGATATCTTGCTGACAAGATTTTATTAAAAAAATTTCAAAGGGCAATAACTCTTAAAAGGGGCATAATCCGGACGAGAAAAAAAATACGCTTCAGCTAATTTTCCATGAGGAATCCATATATGAAATTTCAAAACCCTAGCATACACGGTTCTAAATATATGCTATGCATCACTTTTAGCATACATTACAATGGGCACAAATTACCAAAATGACAAAGGGCCATAACTCACAAAGTATTTTTCGGAATTTCGTCAAAAGTTCATCAGTTCATCTACTCATCACCACCAATATATTCACCAACTTTCAAGGCTCTAGCTCCAATAGTTTTTGAGATATCTTGCTGACAATATTTTATTAAAAAAATTTCAAAGGGCAATAACTCTTAAAAGGGGCATAATCCGGACGAGAAAAAAATACGCTTCAGCTAATTTTCCATGAGGAATCCATATATGAAATTTCAAAACCCTAGCATACACGGTTCTTTAGTTATGCTATGCATCAAAAGCGTAACGGACGGACGAACGGACGAACAGACGAACGGACGAACGAACCAGAAGCAATATGCCCCACCAACTTTTTCAAAGTTGGGGGCATAATAATGATAATAATACGTCTATTTTCTAAAATTTGCATATTAAGTATTCACTTATCTACAATGTGGTACCCAAGGAAAGAACAATAAAATAAATCGCATGAAAATTTATACGATATACAAACTACCACACTACTAGAAATAAGAAAAATATTGTCTAGAAATGCTTTTTCAAACATATGATAATAATCATAATAAGGCTATTTCACTGTTAGAATATAAAATGCAGTTGTATAAAATGCACTGTACCTATGTCAAATCTTTATGCTTCATGTTTATCCAGATAAGAACCTATAGTTAATTGTAAGAAATTGAGATGACATCACGTGAACAAGTCCGTGAAATAAAGACCCCCTAAACCCCACTTTATATAGAGAAATTATTATTATATAGAGTAATTATTATTTTCCATATTTCTGCTCGCAGACATAGGTTGTCGACCCAAAACGTAGGTTTGGAGTATAAATAAGAAAAATATCAGAAATATTCATCAGAAAAAATAACAATTTTTGAGGTTTGAAAAATGTACTTTATCACACGGATGTGTTAGCATAAGGAATAAGACTGTAAAATGGTTGAAAAAAATACAATTTACTTAAAAATCACAGAATCAGAGAAAAGCTAATGATTGCAACATTTTTCTTCCTTTCTGGACCGCAACATGCGGAGGGATAAATGAAGAAATAAACATCACCTGCTGCAATGACTTTGGCGCTTTATAGAAAGAAAACTCGGGAATTTATTTTTTTTAAGAAAATTACCGTTCAAAATCGTCCATTTTTTGAACAGCTAAGTATCCATTATCCTTCCTCAGAAACATGATATGTAGCACAGACCGTATACTAACAACAAAAAGAGGTAGTTTTTGTTTTCTAAAAATGCCCTCGTGCTTTTAAAACCCACCTGAACGCCCATACTAGAAAGTTCATCCAGTGCTGTGTCCTGGACCACAACCGATGTGGTGAAGGAGAAATCATGATGTGAGCCGGCGACGGCGCTGATCATAAGATGCTAGCTGATATTGTAAAATTAGCTCGAAATGCCGCGACATAGAGCGATATCACCTGGTTGCTACTTGGCGCAGTATTGTTAAGGGTTGGTTCACCAAAGCTGGCTCAACAATTATTATCTACCCCAGCAGCGCGCCCTAATCCTGCCTACCATCATCAAAAAAGGACACCTATATAATTTTGCCCGCCTTGAAACACACTATCATACAGCAAAACTGAGGTTTACAGGGGTAAACCTTATTTCACTTCGAGCAGGATCTAACGAGTACCCACCAAATATATTTTGAACAGAAATATGACAAATATGACAATATTTCATCTTACAAGTTGCGTTTTTTATGTTTATTTTTGTTGTTGTTTTTCCGGCGGTAAAATAGACGTGAAGGCAATGATCAGGAGTTAACCCACAGTTTCCATCAAAGACACCTTATGGAAAGAAACACAAACATGAAACAACTAGAACCTAATGGAAACATCAATAGCGGAAAGCCAAAAATGACAGTTGCTTTCCCACAAAATTGCCAATTGGCTATCCAAAACAAAATAGTATAAGCGATACATACACTGAAAGACAAACCAGAACAAAAACAAACCGCGACAGAAGAACCGCCTTGGAACAGTCAGCGAAACGAATTCTACTGGGGAATTGTTAAGTATTGTAAAGTTTACAATATATTTGATGAGGCGTGATTTCGTAATGATGGAGTCCTGGTTATTGCCCCTTTGAGAATTTGGGATACGGCTGCGTTCAGGGAATGTGCGTCTTGGATGTTCCATGGCGGTATGAACGACAAACATTTTCATGACAGTCTGAATAGCATTTTGTTTCACGGCAGATAAAATTTGATTTAACTTCAAATATACATGAATGGGGATTTTCAATCAAAATATCTAATAATACGAGGGCAAGTCAATAAGTAATCAGCCTATCCCATTTCGAATAGCCCGAGACAACCAAGATTTGCATGCCTTCTTTCAATACAAGCTTTAGGCATGAGGGGAACAGTGCACCCTTATCGTGTCATTCACGCTTAAGATATTGTAAAGGCCAACATGGTCAGCGTTGCCAAAGCAAGCTTATCGTCAAAAGTCGAGTACCGTGCTGTAATTCGGTACTTGTATTTGAAAGGGAAAACAGACCAGGAACAAAGTACGGGGGTCTGGTGTACTCTTATAGGCGAATTTTGGTAAAAAAAAGCGAATACATAACATTTCACATGGTAACGTTTCAACAATTTTACATGATCGCTTGGGTATGCGCAAGCTCACAGCCCGTCGGGTCCTAAAATCCCTTAGCGACGAGCAAATGGCAACCAGAGCATCAGTATGCAGGGCATTGTTGAAGCTGTTTAGGTCAAAAGAAGTTGATTTTCTTTTCCGACTGTTGACTGTAGATGAGACCTGTGTCCATTTTTATGAGCCAGCGAATAAAACTCAAAGTCGCCGGTAGCTAGGGCCGGGGTCTCCGAGGCCAAATAAGTTCAAAACACAACCCCCTGCTGGCAAGGTGATGGCAACTGAATGTTGGCGCGCACAAGGCGTAACTATGTTGAAATTTCTAGCAAAGAACAGTACAATAACAGGTGCGTAATATGCAGATTTGCTCGAAACTGAGAACTTCGATCCGTGAAAAACGCCGAGGTAAACTCTCCAAAGTAGTCTGCTCCAAAAGGACAATGCAAAGAGTCTACACCTGCAAAATTGCAATGGATGCGGTTGAGCGGAATGGGTACGAGCTAAAACCGCACCCCGCTATTCTCCGGACTGAGCTCCTGGTGACTATGTCATATTCCCAAACTTGAAAAAGAATATCCGTGGACGTAATTGCCGGTTCAACGAAGCAGTCGTTGCGACAGTTGAGGCGTGGGTCGGAGACAATGATACTGACATCTTCAGTTCACGGCTGATGGCACTGGAACAGCGTTGGTCCAATAGTGTCATTCTAGAGGGCAATTACATCGAAAAAGAAAAGATCGATCTCATCCAGAAATAAATTAGGCTGTTTTTATATTGACTCGCCCTCGTACACGTCAGATAATATTCTCGGGATGAAACAGTTGACAGAATGACACAGGAAGGATATATATTGCTATAATCCTGATTTTATTGTGTTATTTTGCATATACATGTACAATAGGATAACTGTTAAGCATAACTATCGTTATGATTTAACCTTAGTTGTGCTCCGTGTGGCAGAGTGAATTCTTTAATAGCTAAAAAATTTACGAAAACTTTCCTTATTTCTTCGGAAAACATAGATTGTGTGTGTTCCTTGGAACCCCATCCTCTTTGAATAGAAGAAAAGGCAATGACCAGGAATCTATGCAATTATCCCACAGCTCCCATCAGAGTAGAAGTAAAACAAAGATCAGGAATTAACTTACTCCACCCATAAAAGACTTCTGTGGCGATTTATTTATGTTGTTGTTTGTTACTTACTGTGTGTATCACTTGTGTCTTTTAATTTTGGATGGCCATATGGCCATTTTGTGGGAAAGTAACTGTCCATATGGCCTTCCTTTGTTTAGGTTTCCATTATGGTCTGGTCGCTTAATGTTTGTATTTCTTTCCCTTTGGTGTCTTTTATGGATGGAGTAAGTTAATTGTATCAATTCCTGATCTTTGTTTTACTTCTACTTTCCAAAGGGAAAGAAATACAAACATTAAGCGACCAGACCATGATGGAAAATATGGCCATATGGCCATCCAAAAATAAAAGACACAAGTGATACGCACAGTAAGCAACAAACAACAACATAAATAAATCGACACAGAAGAGCCGCCTTGGAACGGTCAGTGGAAGATTTCCACTAGGGGGCTTAAATCGATTTTACGTGGCCACAATCCTCGCCCTTACTTCTGTCGCGATTTAGACAAATAATTTGTTCAGTCCGCATGAAGGCCTCCTAACTCATCAGTGCAACATCTCCGTGAACACAAAAATCAAAGAACCACAGAGGTGAGACAACGGTGAGGACTCGACAGCAAGAAACCACTGAAATGCTGGAGCAAAAGAAAACAAACAGTTAGACTCCGATGAGCCCGACCAGAGACAGAAACACAAACATGAATTAATTAGACCCTAATGGAAACATCAACAGCGGAAAGCTAAAAGGACAGTTCCTTTCCCACCAAATGGTCAATTGGCTGTCCAAAACAAAAATATATAAACGATACATACACTCAAAGACAAACCATAACAATAATAAACCACGACAGAAAAACCGCATTGGAACGGTCAGTGAAAAGAATTTCACCGTGCTGGGTTGGTGGGGGAGGGGGGGGGGGGCTTAAATCGAGTTTACTCGGCCAAAATCCTCGCCCTTACTTCCGAAGCGATTACTAGCGAGTTCCCATACACTATGTTTTCGAATCAAGATTAGGAAAATAATGCTATCTGTTATCAACCGCAAGTTTCTCTTTATAAACTGTTTTACACTGACTTCTTCACGTAATATAATCCAATTTTCTCTGTAAAGTAGCAGTAAAACAAAGATCGGGAATCGATACAATTAACTTACTCCACCCATCAAAGACACCAAGGGGAAAGAAATACAAACACCAAGCGACCAGACCATAATGGAAACCTAAACAAAGGAAGGCCATAAGGACAGTTACTTTCCCACAAAATGGCCATATGGCCATCCAAAATTAAAAGACACAAGTGATACACACAGTAAGTAACAAACAACAACATAAATAAATCGCCACAGAAGAACCGCCTTGGAACAGTCAGTGGAAAGATTTCCACTGGGGGGCTTAAATCGATTTTACGTGGCCACAATCCTCGCCCTTACTTCCGTTGCGATTTAGACAAATAATTTGTTCAGTCCGCATGAAGGCCTCCTAACTCATCAGTGCAACATCTCCGTGAACACAAAAATCAAAGAACCACAGAGGTGAGACAAAGGTGAGGACTCGACAGCAAGAAACCACTGAAATGCTGGAGCAAAAGAAAACCAACAGTTAGACTCCGATGGGCCCGACCAGAGACAGAGCATCAGGCACCAACCAACATTACCTTGAATTAGAACTGGTTAATGTAGTGGAAAAGTACAGTGAACCAAGTATATTTTGAAAGAGGAAAATATATTTATTTCCTCTTTATTTTGGTCATATTTTAATAATTTACGGTATTTTTTACGATTTTCTTGGTCATTTTTTCAAAAATCTTGGGCACAGAATTTCTCAAACACATAAAAACCAAGTTCAATGTTCAAATATGCAAGACTAATTTTCATTATCGTTGGGCATTATCCAACGTACTCGTGTTTTTGGGATTGATCCCGAAAAAAAAAATCTACACACATCAACACAGTTGCAAATGATGTAAACAATTTTTGGGATCAATCCCAAAGTTTTTTTATTTTTTTTTTCCAATTTTAAATAGATTATCATTTTGGGATCAATCCCAGAAAATAATTTCCTAACAGATATATAAAAGAGGTGAATTTTTTTGGGATCAATCCCAAAATTTATATATTTTTTACATGTTAAATATATCGTCGTTTTGGGATTGATCCCGAAAATAATTCTACACACAATTGGAAATGTTGTAATTGTTTTTGGGATCTATCCCAAAGTTCTCTTGTTATTTTTTTCTCGCATGTAAATTAAATAAAATTATAATTTTGGGATCAATCCCAGAACATAATTCTGAACAGATTTACAATTGGAATCAATCTCAAAGTGTTCTGATTTTTTGTTTGACCTAACCGGATGAAATCTCTAACACTTATTCACCATCACACGTGCTACATTCTGACCAAGGGCCATAACTCTGTTGTCATTTTTGGCTGAATTATCTCCCCTTGACATTTGGCAAAAATTTTAACCTTGATCATAACTTCAAAAGTATTTGACCTAGCCCCATGAAATTTCACACACATATTCACCAAAACAAGGGCTACATTCTGACCAAGGGCCATTACTCTGATGTAATTTTTGGCTGAATTATCTCCCCTTGAAATTTCACAAAAAATTTAACCTAGATCATAACTTCAAAAGTATTTAACCTAGCCCAATGAAACTTCACACACGTATTCATCATCACAGGGGCTACATTCTGACCACGGGCCATAACTCTGATGTCATTTTTGGCTGAATTATCTCCCTTGAAATTTCATAAAAGCTTTAACCTTGATCATAACTTTAAAAGTATTGACCTAGCCCTATGAAACCTCATAAAATTATTCAGCATCACAGGGGTTGCATTCTGACCAAGGGTCATAACTCTGTTATCATTTTTTGGCTGAATTATTTCCCCTTAAAATTTGGCAAAAACTTTAACCTTGATCATAAATTCAAAAGTATTAGACCTAGCCCCATGAAACTTCACCCACTTGTTCACCATCACACGTGCTACATTCTGACCAAGGGCCATAACTCTGTTGTCATTTTTGGCTCAATTATCTCCCCTTGAAATTTGGCAAAAATTTTAACCTTGATCATAACTTCAAAAGTATTTGACCTAGCCCCATGAAATTTCACACACTTATTCACCAACACAAGGGCTACATTCTGACCAAGGGCCATAACTCTGATGTCACTTTTGGCTGAATTATCTCCCCTTGAAATTTCACAAAAATTTTAACCCAGATCATTACTTCAAAAGTATTTGACCTAGCCCAATGAAACTTCACACACGTATTCATCATCACAGGGGCTACATTCTGACAACGGGCCATAACTCTATTGTCATTTTTGGCTGAATTATCTCCCTTGAAATTTCACAAAAATTTAACCTTGATCATAACTTCAAAAGTATTTGACCTAGCCCTATGAAACGTCACACACTTATTCAGCATCACAAGGGTTACATTCTGACCAAGGGTCATAACTCTGTTATCATTTTTTGGCTGCATTATCTCCCCTTAAAATTTGGCAAAAACTTTAACCTTGATCATAACTTCAAAAATATTTGACCTAGCCCCATGAAACTTCGCCCACTTGTTCACCATCACAAGGCTACATTCTGACCAAGGGCTATAAGTCTGTTTTCATTTTGGCGGAATTATCTCCACTTGAAATTTCACAAAAACCTTAACAATGATCATAACTTCAAAAGTATTTGACCTAGCCCCATGAAACTTCACACACTTATTCATCATCATAAGGGCTACATTCTAACCGAGGGCCATAACTCTGTTCTCACTTTTGGGTTAATTAGCTCCCCTTTAAATTTTGCAAAAACTCAGAAATCGGCTCCCACGGGATGGGGTGGGGGGGGGGGCATTGGTCACCTTTATTTACAGCTCTTGTTTTTTGTAGTTTTAGTTTTCTACGTATATGGGGGAATTGTCGTCGAAATAGAAAACTCTTGAGGATTTTGATGCAAAGCATTAGATATAGATCATGCTCTATCCAATCTGAAGATTGGACATACAGGTTAAACTCTTTTTCCTAGCTAAACAATTGTAAACGCGCCCCGCCAATCAAGGCTTGGAGAAATAGATTGGGGCGCATTGTTCTTCCAAGCAGAGCTAAAAGTGATGGAAAAGTACTGGTAAACCGCTAAGGTCTGTGCCTGTCCAGTAGAAGTGGTGTGAGTCGAACCGCTCCTTCAACCATGACAGCTTCTATGGCGGTGGGGCTTAAGATGTCATTTCATTCGGATAAAAATCACTTAATTTCGGAAACATTGTTTCCGAAATGACCTAAAGAGCGTTGACGTAAAACCACAACACGAACAAACAAGAAGGCTTTGGGAACTGTTAGGTCTTTGGTCTGAGGAGTGCATGACACTTTCGGAATTTTGATCCTAAGATTGGATGGGAGTTGCAGTTGAGAACTTATATAGTAGCGTATCTTTAAACAAGAGGGCACAATGGCCCTATATCGCTCACCTGTGTACCAGAAAATCATTAGTGTAGGAGACCACTTGACATTGCTACACTAAATATCTAAGCTCTGGGCCTTATGGCTTCGGAGAAGATTTTTGAAGCTTATTATAAAACTAAAGGAGCTAAGGGGCCCTGGGGTGTGGCCCATTTGGACCCCATAGCAGGATCTATGTAGGTGACTATTTTATGTTGCTAGATACTAAATATCTAAGCTCTGTGCTTCACAGTTTCAGAGAGGATATTTTTTAAGTTTTTCTCCATTATGAGTCTATGAGCGCTAAGGGGGTCCCAGGGCGTGGTCCATTTGGACCCCAGGGGCATGATTGGCAGGAGTTATGTAGGGACCACTTGCCATTGTTACATGCTAAATATCTAAGCTCTGGGCCCTGTGGTTTTTGAGAAGACGATTTTTGAAACCTTTTTATCCATTATGAGTCTGTGGGAGCTAAGGGACCCGGGGCGTGGCCCATTTGGACCCAAGGGACATGATTGGCAGGATTTATGTAGGTGACCACTTGCCGTTGCTACATGCTAAATATCTATGCTCTTGGCCCTGCAGTTTCAGAGAAGAAGATTTTTGAAGCTTTTTTCCATTATGAGTCTATGGAAGCTAAGGGGCCCCGGGGCGTTGCACATTTGGACGCCAGGGGCAGGATTTATGTAGGTAACCACTTACCGTTGCTACATGCTAAATATCTAAGTTCTGGGCCCTGTGGTTTCAGAGAAGATTTTTGAAGCTTTATTCCATTATGAGTCTCTGGGAGCTAAGGGGTCCCGGGACGTGGCCTAGTTGGACCCCAGGGGCATGATTGTCAGGATTTATGTAGGCGACCACTTTCCGTTGCTACATGCTAAACATCTAAGCTGTGGGCCCTGTGGTTTCAGAGAAGAAGATTTTTGAAGCTTTTTTCCATTATGAGTCTATGGGAGCTAAGGGGGGGGGGGGCCATTTGGACCCCAGGGGCATGATTGGCAGGTTTTTTGTAGGTGACCATTTACCGTTGCTAGATGCTAAATATCTAAGTTCTGGGACCTGTGGTTTCAGAGAAGAAGATTTTTGAAGTTTTTTTTTTCCATTATGAGTCTATGGGAGCTAAGGGGCCCCGGGGCGTGGCCCATTTGGACCCCAGGGCATGATTGACAGGATTTATGTAGGTGACCACTTGCCGTTGCTACATGCTAAATATCTAAGCTCTGGGCCCTGTGGTTTCAGAGAAGAAGACTTTTGAAGCTTTTTTCCATTATGTGTCTATGGGAGCTAAGGGGCCCCGGGGCGTGGCCCAATTGGACCCCAGGGGCATGATTGATAGGATTTATGTAGGTGACCACTTGCCGTTGCTACATGCTAAATATCTAAGCTCTGTACCCTATTGTTTCAGAGAAGATAATTTTTGAAGTTTTCTTTCCATTATGAGTCTATGGGAGCTAAGGGGCCCCGGGCGTGGCCCATTTGGACCCCGGGGGCATGATTGACAGGAATTATGTAGGTGACCATTTGCGATAGCTACATGCAAAATATCTAAACTCTGGGCCCTATGGTTTTCCATTATGAGTCTATGGGGCTAAGGGGCCCTGTGGTGTGGCCAATTTGGACCACAGGGACATGATTGGCAGGAGTTATGTAGGTGACCACTTGACATTGTTACAAGCTAATTATCTAAGCTCTGGGTCCTGTGGTTTCAGAGAAGAAGATTTTTAAAATTTTTCCCATTATAAGTCTATGGGAGCTATATGTTGCCATGGCAACCAGAATTCCAACCTGATCAACCCAAAAACCTTATACAGCCTTTCCCCCTACCTGATGATGTTTCACATGCAATTTGATCAAGATTGGCGATGGGGTATTAGAGATATACTTATTTGAAATTGTTTACGGACGCACGCACACACGGACGCACGGACGCACGCGCGACGGACGACAGACAAAATGTGATCACAAAAGCTCACCTTGTCACTACGTGACAGGTGAGCTACAAATCGATATAGATTGTGGATACCTGATTGAATCGTCATAATAAGGATGTTTTAACCATTTAATATCTGATTAAAGCATGTGCAATGAGCAAAATAGCAAAACCAAATTGGAATCATCAAACATGAACATGTCCCAGTCTCCATTTTCATGCAACGTTTCTGAATGATTTAAATGGTAGTATACATATAAGAAAGCATATATTACTTGCTCATATCATACGAACGCAAACCAATACATTTTTACCATCTGCTCTTTTAAGTACCCGCGTGGGATACCTAACCGTGGTCATCAGAATGCTTGGCTTGTTGCATGTGTTCAATATATCAGTTTTAATAATAACTCATCAAATGAACAATGTGTCCCGGCATGAATTGAAGTAAATGTTTTGACATAATGACTTCGACCTTGCCGTCCGACTTGACACTGCTCTATACTTTTCAGACAATGTCATACTCTGTTTAACCTAGTCACTAATGGCGCCTCGGGTAGGTTGAACTCTGACACATTTATACTCCCGCCACAACAGGCACGGTTCCGTAATTTCACTTTCCCATCCATTCGACGTCATACCAAATCATGTCACTGTACAGTAATCATTGCCAAAAACGCCAGTCCAATCCTTCGCAGCATCAACCAACAGTACAGCATGTTACGCCAAATGCGGCAACGACGCATTAAGTATTATTTCCATTGTTGATGACACAGAGTGCTACAAAATAGAAAGAAATAACTTTCACTTCCGTATATCTTTGTTCAGTTTATAACAGCATTTACCCACATTATGGGTTTTACCAAGAGCAGACTGGATTTTACATATGCATATAGAAGAACTACCTAACATACTGTGGATTATCTAATTTCCATTAGCATATTTTTAAACAGTGTTTTCCTGACAATATGAATGGTGTTACGTTGTCGCAATGTTACTTAGCAACTATAAACTAGCGACTCGTATCCTAGCTGTTGTTGTATCAGCCCGTCAGAATTGAAATGATGCACCAGTTTTATTTAGTCAATAAGACATTGAATATATGTAAGACAAAGAAGATGCCTTGAATATGTTTGAAGCATTCATAATGACAATCCTAGTTTTTCTTTGTTTGTTTGTTTGTGTTTGGATTTTTGTCGAGGTTTTACGTCCCCATTACCACTATTTAGGTAAAACATCTGCATTTTCAGCAAAAAAAGGTAGGTAACTCTATGATAAATACGCCGAATTGGCTTGTATTCGAACTCATCCGAGGTTTTATTCCCAGCCACCTTACATATAAGTTTCAAAAAGATCCGATCAAAACTGAAGGGGATAAGGTGATGACAATGTCAAAGTTTGGCAATTTCAGCAATCAAAGGGGCGTTACACTACGATAATGAGCCGACTAGGCCGGTTTTCGACCTCATCTTTGATTTCATCCCCAGCCACCTTACATATAAGTTTCAGAAAGATCCGATCAACCCTGAAGAGGCTACGGTGATGACAAGGTCAACAATCGACATTTTTCAGCAATCAAAGGGACATAACTCTACTATAAATGGGCCGACTAGGCCGGTTTTCGACCTCATCTGAGATTTCATCCCCAGCCACCTTACAAACAAGTTTCAGAAAGATCCGATCAAAACTGAAGAGGCTACGGTGATGACAAGGTCAAAAATCGACATTTTTCAGCAATCAAAGGGACATAACTCTACTATAAATGGGCCGACTAGGCCGGTTTTCGACCTCATCTGAGATTTCATCCCCAGCCACCTTACAAACAAGTTTCAGAAAGATCCGATCAAAACTGAAGAGGCTACGGTGATGACAAGGTCAAAAATCGACATTTTTCAGCAATCAAAGGGACATAACTCTACTATAAATGGGCCGACTAGGCCGGTTTTCGACCTCATCTGAGATTTAATCCCCAGCCACCTTACATCTAAGTTTCAGAAAGATCCGATCAAAACTGAAGGGGCTACGTTGATGACAAGGAAAAGAATCAGTATTTTCAGCAATCAAAGGGACGTAACTCTATGATAAATGGGCCGACATGGCCGGTGCTCGAATTCATCCAAGGCTTTATTCCATGCCACTTAACATATAAGTTTCAGAGAGGACCGATCAAAACTGATAGGGCTACGGTATTGACAAGGTCAAAAATCGTCATTTTCAGCAATGAAGGGACGTTACACTTTGATAAATTGGCCGACTTAGCTGGATTTCGAATTCATCCGTTGTTTTATCGACAGCTAACTTACAGATAAGTTTCGGAATCTGATCAAAACTGAAGTGGCTACGGTGTTGACAAGGTCAAAAATCGGCATTTTCAGCAATGAAAGGGACGTTACTCTATGAGAAATGGGCAAACTTGGCCGATTTTCGAACTCATCCGAGGTTTTATCCCCAGCCACCTTACATAGAGGTTTCAGAAAGATCCGATAAAAACTGAAGGCGCTACGGTAATGACAAGCATTATCCCATTGTAAGTCTATGGGACCTTGTGGTTGCCATAGCAACCAAAGTTTTCGTGCAATTTCGAATAAAAGCTTATGACATCAATGCCCCACCTGAGGCATGCTACATATATGAAATGATTGAGATCAGCCTGCAGGCTGCAGAGATAGAGCTGCTCAAAAGTGTGGACGGACGGACGACGGACGGACGATGGAGGACCCACAATACAAAAAGCTCCCCTGGAGCCTTCGGCCTAGGTTAGCTAAAAATAACCCAACAAGGCACAAAATACCCCTAAACTACCCAACAAAGCAATGAATCGTGTTGGCTTCTTTTTGGGCACTAACGGAATAAATGGCAAATACTCAACAACGTCCTACCCAACTAGTGCCCATTCGTGTGCCCGGACGGGCGGACGGACGACGACGACGGACGGCGAGCGATAATAATAGCTCCCCCGGAGCCTTCGGCTCAGGTAAGCTATACTCCAGTGGGCCCCGGCGCGGGGCATATGTTGGCCATATGTTGAACAATCTTGGTAGATGTTCACTAGATGGAACTTCATACCAAACGTCAAACATCTGGGCCTTCTGGTTTCAGAGAAGGGGATTTTTAAACGTTTTCCCTATATAAGCCTATGCAAAATCTGTGGCCCCTAGGGCGGCAGCATTTTCGGCCCCAGGGCTATAATTTGAACAATCTTGATAGAGGTCCACTCGACTAAGCTTCATACCAAATATCAAACACCTAGTAGGCTTTCTGGTTTCAGTCAAGAAGATTTTTTAAGGTTTTCCCAATATAAGGCTATGTAAAACCCGGCACGGGACATTTTTCGCAACAGGGCAATAACTTGAACACTTTTGGTAGGGGTCCACTAGATGAAGCTTCATACCAAATATCAAATATCTTGGCTTTCTTGTTTCAGACAAGAAGAATTTTAAAGGTTTTCCCAATATAAGTCTAAGTAAAACCCGTGGGCCCTGGACGGAGGCATTTTTGGCACCATGGCTATAATTTGAACAATCTTGGTAGAGGTCCAGCAGCTAAAGCTTTATACCAAATATCAAATTTTTAAACCTATGTTAAACCAGTATTGTTTTTTTCCTATTTTCCCCTTTTCGTTGCCATGGCAACCAGAGTTCTGCATGGAATGGAATTCTTTGAACAACTTTGAGAGAGGACCACCCAAAGATCACTTCTGCCAAGTTTGGTCAGAATTTGTTCAGTGCTTTAGGATGAGATGTTGTTTAAAGAAATAGTGAACGGACGGACATACGGACGAGCGACGACGACGACGGACGGTGACCGATCACAATAGCTCCCCCGGAGCCTTCGGCCCAGGTGAGCTAAAAAGTAACATGAACAACAGGTCATACTTTCGCTTTCTTCCTTTAAATCAAGACTGAACCTTTCTTTGAGTTAGCAAGGTTGTGCCGTCTCCGTTACCATACGATAGATTGGGTCAATGTAGAGCAGGTGTATGTAAGTTGGGGTTATTTCATCCAAAGTTCTGTCCCATTTTTCGATACCCCTATGTTCATCAACATCCAGCGCTGTTGAAACCAAATTACGAAAACACGCCTACTTTATGAAATTTTAAGATGAAAAATTGTGATATTTTACTTTTTCTTCTCAAAAGTGAGGCGGTTATATTAACGAATACCCACAGTCTATATTTTACAACAGAAATAAAAATGTATACCACTGTAAGCCCAAGTTTTTCAATACAAAAGTGGTGTTTAAGGGGTCAAAATTATAAAGGCTTGTTTTCGTGATGTCTATTGATGTATCTAAAGTTGCCGTATTCGACGTTATAAGCTGCACTTCGCACTTTCTGTTTAACCTGTCTTCTGTATCATATGTATTGTGGCCAAAATCTTTTTATCATGCTAAAACACCCACGTGCTAAAAAAATTGTGTCTTTCATATCTCTAAAACTAGCATTTTTCAGTTCAAAAATAGATTATGGGTGCTTGATGTTTTGAGCAAAGAATATGGATAACTAGAAAAGTTTTCAAAGAAGAACAATGTCCAATCACCACAAATATATCTTAAACAGGCATTTGACTGTAATAACTAGGTTAAAGTCACCAAAATGTAAGGTACAAACAAGCCATCTTTGGCAAAACAAAAAGAGTTTTCTGGAGCCAGTGACCTAAACAAAAACAGTAATTAAAAAGGTAAGATCATCAAAATTTAATCAAATTTGGTAGATTGTAATTCAATATATTGTACTAAGCTTGACCAACATTTATCAATTCTTAAATGATATATAAGGACAGATAAGCCATGTTTTGGCCCAAAAAGATAAAAGTTTCGTGAGCGTCTAACCTTGCAATTAAGGTCAAGGTCACCAAAATCTGAACAAGTCTTTGGTAGGTTGCAATGATATATTGTACCAAGTTCGGCCAAATTTCATCAATTCTTTTATGTATGAGACAGGCTGCAGACAAGCCAAAATCGTCAGGAGGAGATGTCATTAAAAGGTTTTTCTATTTCTTGATCTGGTGGCCATTTTATTTGACGGAAGGTAACGATGTAGGCAATTTTGAAAGAGGGTCACTCAAGGAACATTCCTGTGAAATTATTTTCAAATGGGGCCATTTGCCTAGGAGGAGATGTCATTGAAATGTTTTTTTATATTTTTAGCTCTGGTGGCCATTTTATTTAACGGAGCGGAACGCTTTAGGCAATTTTGTAAGAGGGTCTTTCAAGGAACATTCCTGTTAAATTCTTTTCAAATCGGGTCAATTGCCTAGGAGGAGATGTCATTAAAAGGTTTTTCTATTTCTAGATCTGGTGGCCATTTTATTTAACGGAAGGTAACGATGTAGGTAATTTTGAAAGAGGGTCACTCAAGGAACATTCCTGTGAAATTATTTTCAAATCGGGCCATTTGCCTAGGAGGAGATGTCATTTAAAAAAAAAAATCTATTTTTAGCTCTAGCGGCCATTTTATTCAATGGAGGGGAACTATTTAAACAATTTTGAAAGAGCGTCACTCAAGGAACATTCCTGTGAAATTATTTTCAAATAAGGCAATTTGCCTAGTAGGAGATGTCATTTAAAGGCTTTTATAGTTTTAGCTCTTGCGGCCATTTTATTTAACGGAGCGGAACGATTTAGGCAATTATGAAAGAGGGTCACTCAAGGAACATTCCTGTGAAATTATTTTCAAATCGGGCCATTTGCCTAGGAGGAGATGTTATTGAAAGGATTTTTATATTTTTAGCTCTGGCGGACATTTTGTTTAACGGAGCAGAACGATTTAGGCAATTTTGAAAGAGGGTCACTCAAGGAACTTTCCTGAGAAATTCTTTTCAAATCGGGCCATTTGCCTAGGAGAAGATGTCATTTAAGGTTTTCTGTTTTTAGCTCTGGCGGCCATTTTGTTTAACGGAGCAGAACGATTTAGGCAATTTTTAAAGAGGGTCACTCTAGGAACATTCCTGTGAAATTATTTTCAAATCGGGCCATTTGCCATTAAGAGGTTTTTCTATTTTTTAGCTCTGGCGGCCATTTTGTTTAACGGAGCGGAATGATTTAGGCAATTTTGAAATGGGGTCATCCAAGTAACATTCCTGTGAAATTATATCAAAATCCATTCACTGGTTTAGGAGGAGATGTCGTTTGAAGAAAAAGTTTACGCACACACGGACGCACGCACGCATGCACACACGCACGACGGACGACGGACAAAAAGTGATCCCAAAAGCTTACCTCGTCACTACGTGACAGGTGAGCTTAAAACACAAACTTTCAATTCCCCAGCCCAAGGATGCTACAGATGAAATTTGGGCTGAATTGGCCCAGTGACTTCAGAGCAGATGTCGTTTGAAAGTGTTGATAACAGACGACGACGCAGACAACGGCGGACAGTTGCCTATAAGCTCCCCCGGAGCCTTCGGCTCTGGTGAGCTAAAATGGTTGCATTTGGAAACAAAGAACACATTTGTAAAGTGACAATTACTAATTATTTTTTTTTTGGTTTGGGTTTTACGGCCCTTTCAAGATTATTTCACTCATATCGAGCCGATCGTTAATCAGAGGTGGGCGAAAACCGGAGTACCCGGAGAAAAAACACCTGACCTTCCGTTGCAGAACTTGGCGTCTCACACGTGGCCCGAGCGAGGCTCGAACCTACGGCGGTGAGAGACCTTATGACTAAGAGTCAGCGCTCTTATCCACTAGGCCACGGAGGCCCGTGACAATTACTAAAATAGAATTTGTATGAAATCCAGGTGAGATTTATTTATATCTGCACTATTCTTCTGTGACATGGCTGTGCTCATGTGCTGAAACATTTGCAAACAGTGAACATCAGATTAGAGACAGCAGAATGTGGTATGTGATCTGGGCCTACACTGCTCAGCGCAGGAATTTAAGGGTCAATACACAGTCCATGTTCAAGACCATTTTCTAAGCCTTCACTCAAATAGAATCGACCTTCAATGGCTCGAACTCCTTTGGGACCACTAAAATCTGTTCGAGACAGATAGTTAGAGCCACCGAGGGTTACTTCCAGAGACATAACGGGGATAATTTTGGATTTCATTTCGCTGTTCTATGATATAAATGTATGCTGTATGTACTCATTAGAATCGCCTCACTGAGGCGATTCTAATGAGTAAACACAGCATACATTTGCAAGCTAATAGACGAAAATATCGTAAAATTTTCATCACTATTTCTTAACTTAAAAAAATCCCTAGAGACTCAAGAACAGGTTCGACTCAGCCGTAATAAACGAACCATTGATGTTTGAGCCATCGAAGTTCTACTGTACAATGGAGCAACCAGTGCTGTCAGTAGTTTAATTAACTGTGCTGTTATTGATGTCCACGAAATTGAAACAAGAAATTCAGTGTTAGACATACTTAGCAAATATTGTGGAACCTGATCGGTCTGTCCTGGATGAACCTGCGTTGCTAGTGAAAAAGTCTGGGACCAGCTCTGTAAAATAAAGGCGATTATAATACTCTGGTTACACACACACTCCCTCTACAATCACCAACCCTTATTCTGCTGTTCACGACTGCCCCTACCTTTCCAAACGGTGTAGACCCAGATCAGAGAAGCCATCTGATCAGGATCTACATGTACATTGTTTGGCATTCAGTTTGTTAATTATATCAAATAATCTGATTGGTTCAATGTCATAAATAAATGTGGCTAAATTAATTATTCAGTGGGATAAGGTATAAATTTGTGTTTAAAGGCATTTATTCTGAAACAGTAAAACACACCGTGTGTTCATAATTGTTTTATTGCCCCCTGTGGTATACTATCTATAGCAGATCAAAGGCGGTCCCCAATAGGGTGATTAGTAGTTCTTGTTGAATCCCCTGACTGAGGTACATCAGGGGAAAATCAATAATATACACTCCAGTCAACAGTTAGTAAATTATTGATTTTCCCCAGGGAGGCCCCTTACCTGTTGAAGACCTCAGTCAGCTCTGAAGGCTACATAATATTATATAATCAAATGATAGTCCTCAATTATCATGAATAAATGCCTTTAAAGACACATTTTTTGATTGCATAACACCCTAATGACCAGTTATTGAAGGAATCAGTTTTGAGATAAGATACATTTGTGGTATTCTGACTGTCATACAGGTAGGGGACCAAGAGAGGGTAATCAGTTGCCTAGAGGCAATTCACATCTATTTATTTACTTGTTTGATAACTATGTCGTGGTTTTGATATTAATGGAATGTATTCTGTTGTTTTTTTTTAATATTTTATTTTTAGTCACCATTATTGATAATCATTACTAAAAACATGCCTATTGAAATATCTTGGTTAAATTTTACGACCAAAAAATGATTAAAGTCCTGATATCTTTAATATTTTGGCTCAACCATATATTGTGGGTACTTGTTAGAACCGTCTCGGGGAGGCGCTTCTAATGAGAACCCACAATTTGTGTTCAAAACATATATTGCGGGTACCTGTTAGAACTGCATCGGTAAGTAACGAGAACCCACAATTTATGTTTTTGAGTAGAAATTAAAAAAAAATGTATCCCCTCTAAACCCCAGTTTTACTAAACAATATTTTTACATTGTGAGTACTCGTAAAAAACGCCTCTGCGAGGGGATTCTAACGAGGACAATATATGTTTTTGAGTAGAAATAAGAAAAATAATGTATACCCCCCAAACCCCAAATAAATAAATAAATGTTCATTGAATGATTAAATCGCGGTGCAAGTCCATGCTTATAAACCCGATTGGTTTTATTGGGCGACAGGGTTTGAGATGTCATTTCATCTCAGGTAAAAGTCCCAAAAAATTGAAAGCAACAGCTCCAAAATGACCTATACAGGGTTGTCTGGGATGTTAAACCTCAAATCAAACGAACAAACACAATCTTGAATTAATAAATTCATTAAATTACTTCTTTTCAGATTTGAATCAATGAAACAATGACTGTCAGAGTTTTCCTTTACCTTTACTTAAAAAAAAAATAAATAAATAAAAAAAAAAGTAATTTAAACCAACATTTTGTTGGAAACAATCTCAGTAAAAAATATACCATCATACAAGTTCCCCTTATAGAGCCCCCTTTTAAACATATCTCTCAGAGAGTCACTGCTCATAATCACCTCATAATCACTTAGATAAGATAAGCCTTTGATGTGCACTATGGTCCGAAGGACTTGATTATTGGATATTATGTAACAGGCCACCCCTTTTATATAGAGAAAAAAAATGTGTCTTTAAGCTTGTACAGGTATACACAGCTGTTTCTCATGAATAATAAGGTAGGGGTAAACAAAATTAGAGAAAATTTTAGCAGCTGATTGAGTTAAGTTATAAACGAGCCGCTGTTGCATAGTAGGATGCTCATAGCATCAAAACAAGAAAAAAGAATATCTCTGCATAGAATTCCAAAATATTCTAACGGATTAAAAATATTCAGAGCTTGCATGATTTCATATAAAATCTCGACCGGTATATATGGGTTTGAGATAAAATGCATGTTCTTTCAGGTAGGCTTTCTGTTCAAATGGTTTGCTGCAATCTTGTTCCAAAGAGACACATGGCGCTTAAACAACATTGTCACGCCGTCAATGCAACGTAATAACATTGCATCGATGCTGATATGATGTATGTCTGCTGGGTATCATTCATCAATGTCGATGCAACGTTTCTTTACAATTGCATGTCAAAGGAAATTTGTAATTTGTGTATATACAGTCAGGCATTTCAGGCTTTTAGAGGTTGATTTTGTGTCTTGAATTCAGGGTTTTAGGTTTGATTTTCCTCCTGTTTGAATTGACTTTTCCTGCTGAATTAATTTATTTAACCACGCCCATTTCTGACTATCAGTCAGGAAAATAACTTGACATGATGCAGTCAGTCAGTTCACAAACTGCATTAGTGTAGATCCTGATGAGATGGGTTCTTCAGAAGCCATCTGCATCACAAACGGTGTAGATTCAGAAGATTGATCTGGATCAACACCGTTTACAAAAATATGGTGTTCGTTTTGAAGAGGTTAAGGAATAAGTCTGCATGGAAGAGCGAGTTCAGTATCAAGGTTTTACATCCTCGTCCACACTGTTTAAGGCATTTTCTTGTGATTTGGGATCAATTATTCCTTTTTTGAATTTTGAAAATATTTGAGGATTGACCTAAACTAGCTAGCCTGGACCAGAAATACTTGTATGCTGTATACTTTTCAGTTCTGTTGTGTACAATCCTTGCTTCCAAAGGATAACCTTTTCATAGAAAATTTTATATATGGGGATGGTCCGGCCTGGGCAGACTCAGACCTAAGTGGCTTAACAGTACTTGTGTGATGTCGGTTTCAGCTCTGCATGGAAGCACCATGCAGTCCAATCTACATGTATTTCTCCAAGTCCCGATAAACGGGAGCCCCTTATAAGATTTGAATTAAAATATATGGAACATATGGAAATTACTATCGTAAGCAAAATAGTTATATGTCAGGACGGCCAATGTCTGGAAAAAGTTTCCGTTTGCTCAGCCATTGTGTATTATTTAAATATTCAGTGGGTCAGGCAATGCTTCACCAGTTCCTACACTTAACCCTTTGTATACTGGTGGACTCTTCCATTGCTATATGTTGGACAACTTCACTTGTCATACAAGGGGTGCAAGGCCTATTTTTACGTTCTTATTCTACTCTGCTAGCAAACAGTGCAGACCGTGATCAGACACCCTTTTCTGTGGCGTCTGATCTGGGTCTGCACTGTTTGCCAGGGTACCCTTTAGGGATACCTAAGGAACTCTGTTACTTTGCATAGTCTGACAGCATTGCCTGTTTTGTCAATATGTCAAGAGAACCAAAACATAATATAACATTCCAGTAAGATCAAGTTACAATAGAATTTAAACAAAAACCTACAACATTAACAATGTTTGAACTTCATTTTATAAAAAATGAATTTGACATTAATTTTGACAAAAAATGCTGCTGTTTAGGACTATCAGTGCTTTGTTTACATTTACTACCCCCTGCCAATCGTAAGGCAGCTGTGCTAGTAATAGAAGTGCCGTGCAGAATGTTGTCTAATTTCCGATTTACTCCAGAAGCGACTATGATCATAGTAACTAATGAGGTTGATATGTAACAATGAATTTAATTTTTCTGTTGTTCATGAAAGTATGAAAGCAGCGGGTCGCGTGCAAAGTAAATGAGCCCCGAAGGAGTTCATGTAAACTTTGCTAGCGACCCGCTGTCGTGCATACTTTAATGAAAGCCAAAAAAATATGTTTTTTTTTTTATTTACATTATTTGACCTTCATAACTGGGCGAAAAAAATGCTTATAGGGCAAACTTTTAAAGCTGAAAAACATTAACAAGCTGTGTTTTCTACAAAGAGCGGAAAAGCGTTGACGTCACCAACACCCATAGAGAACCAGTGTTTAGTATGAACTACATTGTTTTCTATAAGTTTACATTATATTTTACACTGAACCGGTCCCGATAGCGTGTCCGAGTGTAGAGTGTCCGCCCGGGGAACGGGAGGTCACGGGTTCGATCCCGGGCCGCGACATACCAAAGTCGTTAAGAATGGTACTAGCTGCTCCTCGCTTGGCACTAAGATTTATGGGGTAGAGCTAGGACTGGTCGACCCAGTGTCAGGATGTGTCTGGGACATGATACTTCAGTGAGGCAGCACTATAAAAGAGCGCATTGAGCTCCTTGTCGCAACCAGACACCGTCATGATATGACTGAAAAATTGTTGAAAGCGACGTTAAACCCGAATTCACTACTTTACACTGGAAATGTAAATATTTTGAGATAATTGAAAGATAGTTTTCCTTATCTCTCCATAAACCTACGTTGTGGTTATTCATTAGAACCACCTCAATGACCTCACCAAGGCGGTTCCAATGAATACTAAATACATACGATTGTTATGGAGAATTAGCAAAAACTGTCGTGTTATCACAAAATACCAAGCTTATCTGTTGAATGGTGAATGGTGAATGAGTATTTGGTGTTGGAGTCATTAAGATTTTTACTCTATTTCAATTTGGGTGTATGTTTTTATGCTCCCGCCATCAGCATGATGCTGGGGCCATATTTATTTTTGTTTTGTTTTCCATACACAAGTTTGTGTGTACTTCCTTCAGTGTGTATGTGTGTGTGTTGGGGGGGGGGGGGATGGGGCATATATACCCGGTAACACCTGTTCGTGACAGTGTGTGTGTTTTAGTTTTACGTCCCATCAACAGCTAAGGTCACGCCGAGACGGAAACTCGGTTTAAAAACTCATCAGAGAGTCTGGAGAAGCTCGGGATCAAGCCTGCGATCCCTTGTTTATCAGGCAATACAGAGGTTTCTTGTTTTGGTAGATATTTGGAATGATGATAGATATACATGTAAATCCAAAGTTTTATTCGTCAGTTTCCTTGTTACTGACTTAGAAGTTTTTAATGTTTAATATTTCATATTTTCCCAACCATGTAATCAATTTGGTAGATGTTTGGTATAGTGATAGATTTATTGATCTGAATACCAAAAAAAAAAAAAAAAAAACCCATCATGGCCATGCCGTTAAGGTGAAGGTCACAGACTTCGAGAATTTTTTGTTTAAGGTAATAGATTTTAAACCTTAATGATTTTGAACCAGAAAACCTAGAACAGCCACCCTGGCAAACAGTGCAGGCCCAGATAAGACGGTGCAGATTGTGGCATCTAATCATGCAAAAAGTTCAGATATTTCCTGAATAAATTTTAAGGGTAACACAACCTGTCACACCTAAATTTCGAAATGGACTCCTGGCATATATCAGGAGGAAGATTCCATTTGGTACAAAAAGGGTTAAAGAACTTTTCAAACTGTATGATGGACTTGGTTCATATTTGGTTCTTGGATATGTGGGTGGGGGCATCCGTGTCATACTGACACATTTCTAGTTTATCTCTGGAATTCTTTTTTTCCCGTCCAAAGAACAATTTCAAAGCTTAAAATGTGCATGGTTTTGTCTTTTCCGGCACATTTTCCTTCAAAATAGAACTTGTGTTAGTGAATTCAGCTGTTCACTGTTTTAAACATTGTTAAACCATTACAGTCAGATGCGCACCGGGGTTGCGGATTCGCTCCTCGCCGGGAGGCGAGAGTCGTCCTTGAACTTAAACTATAAAATAGACTCTACGGTCACTGCCCCCCCCCCCCACACACACACCCCTCCCCCATTTATTTAAGACTGACAGTTGACAATTACTGGCTAACATTCATAGCCCGAGGAGAGCCTGCGCGGACGAGCAGTCTGCTGCTCTCGAATATGAAGAAAAGAAATCTAAGCGGGTATGCGTTTAAGTTGGCTTGATAAAATTGTATGTAAATTTGATAATGATAAGAGCCTGTTCTCGTGCATCGGCCCTTAACCCTTTTTGTACTAAATGGAATCTTCCTCCTTATATATAGCACATGACCATTTCAAAATTTAGGGGTGCCAGGTTGTGTTTTCTTCAAAATCTGTTTGGAAAATGGCTTAACTTTTGCACACTGGGAAGGCCCTGGTCAGACCCCGCGTTCTGCGGCGTCTGTTCTGGGCCAGGTACCCCTTTAGGGGGTTCTGGTACTGAATGGGTTAAAAATCGCTATTGAACTTATTGACATATTTTCATTACATGCTCATAAATACCCAAAAACAATTAGAAATGGCGGATTTGTAACTTTGAAAACTTTTTAAAAGAAAAGTTTATATCAGTTGTAATAAATAATGAAGCTTACCGGGGCTGCAAAACTGCCAACTCCATCCTTACACTGCGGCTATATTCATGTGTATACAGAATTTCAGACTACACAATTATTCTCTTATCAGTCCAGCAAGTCAAACCGTCATTATTTATTTCGCTGGGTCTCTCAGCTAAGAGATTTTCCAGATGTTCAGCTTTGTTTAAAATTGTTAAAATGTGGATGCATTATACAATTTTCTGTATATTTCCTTTCTAATAGTTATAGAATATAAATACAAAATACAGTCATAATTCATACGTAGCATGCAATTAACTGCTATCAAACTAAGCAGACGACAAATGTGTTTTATTAATGAGTCTTTATAATTAATAAATGGCTAAGCTCATTTTTTCCATGAAGATAAGTGGGGTTTGCATAAAGAATGACATATTTCATTTCACATCCAAACATACACCAATATAAATACACAATTATGCAAAATAATTTTATCTTTCATTCCGAGAGAACACATCAAGAAAACACGCTCTTAGACTTTTGACCCCCTTAACCCCCACCCCCCCCCCCCTTGAATGAAGTAAAACTTTGGTTTGGAGGGGTAAACATTTTTTTCTTATTTCTACTCAAAACATAGGTTGTGGGTAGTCGTTAGGTTTCTAACGAGTTTCCACAATCTGTGTTTTGAGCGGCTCTAACGAGTTCACACAATCCATGTTTTGAGCAGAAATAGGCAAAAAAGCACTCCCTAAACCCCACTTTATATAGATAAAACTGGGGTTTATGGGGGTACATGTATGCAGTATTTTTCTTATTTCTGCTCCAAGAAATAGGTTATGGGTACTCCTTAGAACCACCACAATGAACCCACAACCTATATATGTGTGCAGTATACAAATAAGAAAATAATCACAGATTTTCATCAGAAAAGTAGCTATTTTTGGGATCTGAAAAAAAAATTGAATGTTGTACAGGTGTGTTATCTTATTAATGCAAGTTGTGAGATTTTTTGCTTATCATTACGCAAACATGCCTATACAAATACATGGCCACCTTTATCGCCGAAAAAATAAAAAATTTTATGATGAAAAATTGTGATATTTTTCTTTTTTCTGCTCAAAATATAGATTGTGGGCACTCGTTAGAACCGCCTCAACGAGGCGGTTCTATCGAGTACCCACAATCTATATTTTAGAGCAGAAATAAGAAAAATAAGGTATACCCCCGGAAACCCCAGTTTCACTATATAAAAGTGAGGTTCAAGGGGTCAAAATTATATAGGCGTGTTTTCGTGATGATTGCTTTCTATTATCATAAAAGTAAAGTTAATCAAAGGCTTGAGAAGCCTCAAAGTCGGTGAATTACAAAAGCTGCATTTGAAACAATTTACATGTTTGATCCGGATCTACACTGTTTACCAGTACCCTACAGGCGTAAATTAACGTACTTTGGGTCGATCGTGTACGATCGACACAAACTTACTAAATGGCAAAACGGAATTCATGCAGTTGTTCACGTGACCATCACTGATTTGGGAAAACCAATATCAATAGAACTTGAAACGTTGCGCTATTTTTATCGATGCAACATATGGGTCAGATCTATCTATAAAGTCTTGACAGGAATCGTGTGAACACCGAAAACCCAGAGCAGACGCGCGGAATGCTCAGTAGGTTGCACAGGGACTACACTGGCATTTGAGGGTTAAACGAAATAGTATAAGAATGCCAGGTTGCTCAGGTAACACGCTGTCACGTGACGTCTTACGGAACATTTCATTCATAAAGTATGCCAAGTCGAGTTAACATAGACTTTTTGCACTTCTGTTGAGAACCCTGAAATGTTTAAGAGCAAAAATGAATAGCTCAGACTTTATATGTGGTACCGTTATTAGATATACAGCGAAGACCCAGATCGGATAGACAGTAGATTGCTTCTTATCAGGGTGGGCACTGTTCGACATGTGTATGTAGCAACAGTTTTGAACATGATTCAGGCCTGTACGCAGACTCTGAAAAGGGGCGGTTGACGGTGCGAATTTCGGGTATTTTGCAGAAGATAAAAACTGCATGAATCTGAAATAATTTCCAAAAGCGGGGAGGGGCTGCGTTTACACCCTCCCAAATGTGTGCGGACCTGCATTAACCGGTGAAATGATTTTTTTTGTTGTTTAAACATATCGCTGAGGGGGCTCTATTCCAGATCACTGTTATTCAGGAGCTGGGATGCAGTGGTGGGACTGAGCGAGGAGAAAAGAGAGAGGAGAAAATATGATAAACATTGTAGATGCTGATCGATGGATCTACACTGTTTGCAGCTGCGACATGAAATATTCAGCACAGATTGTGTTGCATATGAGGTTAAGCATTACCAGTGAAATACTCGAAATTCAGAAAGATGAATCGATATACAGAAGGGAAATAATTAAGCACATTAACAAATGACAAGTACATGTACAAGTACATGACGGAAAATGCTACCATATTTTTTTTCAGGCAAAAAATTGACTAAATACTTTTCTTATAATGAAGCGATTTAACGGGTGCCCACAGTCTACGTTATAAAACAGAGAATCTGTTGCTTACTATTGTCCGCGGGACTATCACTGACCATCTGATTGCCGTTGATCCTGAACTGGCATTCCTAAGACGTCAGAGCGCAGCAAAAGAAGAAAATTATGGACTGTGCTCGTTTGTTTGTTTGATTTGAGGTTTAACGTCCCTGTCAACGCTGTATATGTCATTTGGCGACGATACTTCCAATTTTATGGGACTTTTACCCGATACTGAGATGAAATTACATCTCAAGCCCTGTCGTAAATTGAAACCAATAGGGTTTATGAGCATGGATGGTCCGACTCGCACCGCTTTGTCTGGGCAGGCTTAGATGCTCTAAGCGGTTTACTAGCACTCGTGTGTGGTCGGTTTCAGCTCTACGTGGAAGCATCATGCAGCCCATCTATTTATTCAAGCCCCGTTTGGCGGGGGCGGGTGGACTGTGCTTATGCACTTGAACATTGGCAAACAGAATCTACATAATCAGACGCCACATAACGCGATGTCTGATCAGATCTACTGTGCTTGCTTAAAAGTAAACGAACCTTCCGATTCTCAGTTTAGGACTATTTTCCCAACCTACACTCAGAGACGATCGACCCACCGGTACTCTCAGTGCTTTGATTTTGTAAGGAAGCGTTCTATTATAGCGCTTACACATAACATACATAGCAGGCGCATTCTTTTAACAGCTCTTAACCCGAGGGTTTTTCTATTAATATTGTTTTTCTCTCTTCATACATCGATTGAAGGTGCTCGTTAGAACTGTCTCAATAAAAATGTTCTAACGAGTACCCACAATCTTTGTAATAATAATGTATACCCTGTAGACACTATTTTTCTTTGTAGTAAGCGGGGTGACAGGGTTGCTCTTTACATTCATCATGTGAACAAGTCCGTGAAAAGAACACCCCCTAAACCGTATACTTTATATAGGGAAAACTGGGGTTTACTGGTGGTATACATTATTTCTGCTCCAAGACAAAGGTTGTGGTTAAAGGTTAAATTAGCGAATGTAGAGGATTATTTAATATGCCTCTAGTTTAAAGGAAAGGGGCATTTAAAAAAAAACTATCTATCTTCTGACACGGACTGGGGATAATGAGAGCAGCCATCACTTCATTTACCTGTTACTTGATCTTCAATTATCGCCAATTATTGTTATCAGCAGACAAAACAAGAGGCTGGTGTAGCTGTAACCGAATATAAAGCTCCAGATAATAAGGATATTTAATGCATATATATCCGTAACAATTGACCATTACTTGCAGGTGCATACACAGTAATCCTGTATAGCTAATTAGGGTAGGGGTCGTTAACCATGTCATTTGACGTGTCACCCGACAGGGGTCTTCTTGCATCAAAGGCAAAATGCAGTATCTACCACTAACAAAAACGGACTGATGCAGTCTATTTATATGATAATCGTTAGAACTGCACCCCCCTCCCCACCCCAACGACGATTCTAACCAATACCCACAACAAATATGTTTTTGGAAAATTAGATATATAGTATAGAAAACTGACAAATGATCAACTGCACTTAATCTGCGTTCTTCGTGAGAGGGTGTGGCAGTATATTATATTATAAATAAAGAAAGATAAAATGCGAAATTATTTCTTCTCATTGTCCTGTTATCTGGAGCTTTGGTTTGTTTGACTTCTGCAGTCATTGACTCATTTTATAGATATGCCTACTGCAATAATACAACTTGGACTCGACTAATTTTATATACATTATCCAGTATAAAAAGCATGTACGAATATCAAACCCGCAAACATTATTCGAAATAGAAAAGAATGTTACTGTATTTTTTTCTTACTTTTCCGAACCGAAACACAACAATCTTGACCTCCGACCGATTGTATTCATCCGCCAGAAAATTTTAATATCGTAAATATATCAAACTGTTTGTGTTAATATATTGTAAATACATAAAATCATAGGTGTATCCCAAATCAAACAATTCTACGCCAAGGCTTTCAGGTCTCAGATAAAACTGCAAAGACTACACAGTGGGCGGAGGTATATAAGTAGTAATAAGTCGTAGACAACCGCCGACCACTATAACTTCAAAAGCATTTGAATAGAAGGAAGCTGAAAAGTGTCATCGGACGATAACTTAAGTCTTGTGAATAAATTCACCGACTGAAAATAAGAAATTGTCATTGTTATTGTCGTTATTATAATTAGTAGTAGTAGTTTATTGTTATTTCCGCACTACTGATTTTGTCATGTGGCGTTCTTAGTAACCACTTGAAGGATTGTTCTGAAAATTTGTTGTGAATACAAAGTTGTTCAAAAGGGTATCAAATGGTCCACCAGGGCCACGCCCTAACACCTCCAATTCATAAAAGGCCTAATTTCTCACAAACCCGTTCAGACCCCTTCCTGTACCCCTTTACCAAGTACATGTCTGTTCCTTATGATACGACACATTCAGTGACACAAATTCAATGACACCAACCGGGGCTAGGTGGGAGGGGTCCCATCATGCACTTCATAAAGACCAAATATACCAGAAAACATTCACGTACTCACCCCTAAACTATACATACATGTATTCTTGTTATATCCCCCCGCATACAATTCCCCCCCCCCCTCCCGCAAACGAAGTTTAAGGGGGTATACTGTTTTCACGTTGTCCGTCTGTCCGTCCGTCCGTCTGTCCGTAACACTTTGGTTTTCCCTGCATATCTTGCTTAATAGTCTACATCATCTTATCATGTTTTGCATAAATGTTGATATTGATGAGATGCTGTGGCTACATGAAAATAAAGGTCTTGCGATCAATACTGATAAAGTTATTCACCTTTGTAATTCTTGAAAACTTGTCCGTGACACTTTTGATTTTCCTGTATATCTTACTTAATAATTTTTATAACTTCTGTATTTATTGTTATACATTAATGAAACTTATATCACACTTGGTGTCTCAGGTAAGGAATCTGTTGTAGTAAAATATTTATCATGGGCCCATAACTCTTAGAGTTATGTCCCTGGATAGCTTTTTATTTCACATAGCCATTTTTTGAGGTCTAATAATGTTAAAGTGTATAGGGAGTGGGTACCTTGTTAGCGCAACTCCTCTCACAGTTTTAGGGTGATCGTTTTGAAACTTTGCAGGTGTTTTCATATAGGTCTGAAGATGTGAATGTGGTTTTTTTCTTACTCCTGAAATTATTTCGTTCACTTTTTTCGTCTTTTTTAACTTAGCCATTTTTTGAGGTCTAATAATGTTAAATTGTATAGGGAGTGGGTACATTGTTAGCGCAACTCCTCTCACAGTGTTAGGGTGATTGTTTTGAAACTTTGCAGGTGTTTTCATATAGGTGTGAAGATGGGCATGTCCTAAAATTATTTGTTTTACTTTTTTCGTCTTTTTTTTTAACTTAGCAATTCATAACTTGTACCTTGTTAGCGCAACTCCTCTCACAGTTTTAGGATGATCGTTTTGAAACTTTGAAGGTGTTTTATATAGGTCTGAAGATGTGCATGTGGTTTTTCTCTTACTCCAAAAATGATCTCTTTCACTTTTTTCGTCTTTTTTTACTTCGCTATTTTTTCAGGTCTAATGATGTTAAAGTGTATAGGGAGTGGGTACCTAGTTAGCGCAACTCCTCTCACAGTTTTGAAACTTTGCAGTTGTTTTTATATAGGTCTTAAGATGTGCATGTGATTATTTCATACTCCTAAAATTATGGCTTTCATTTTTTTCGTCTTTTTTAACTTAGCCATTTTTGAGGTCTAATAATGTTAAAGTGTATAGGGAGTGGGTACCTAGTTAGCGCAACTCCTCTCACAGTTTGAGGGTGATCGTTTTGAAACTTTGCAGTTGTTTTTATATAGGTCTTAAGATGTGCATGTGATTATTTTATACTCCTAAAATTATGCTTTTCATTTTTTTCGTCTTTTTTAACTTAGCCATTTTTGAGGTCTAATAATGTTAAAGTGTATAGGGAGTGGGTACCTTGTTAGCGACACTCCTCTCACAGTTTTAGGATGATCCTTTTGAAACTTTCCAAGTGTTTGCATATAGGTCTGAAGATGTGCATGTGTTTTTTTTCATACACCTAAAATTATTTCCTTCATTTTTTTTCATCTTTCTTAACTTAGCCATTTTGAGGTCTAATAATGTTAAAGTGTATAGGAAGTGGGTACCTTGTTAGCGCAACTTCTCTCCCAGTTTTAGGGTGATTGTTTTGAAACTTTGCAGATGTTTTCATATAGGACTGAAAATGTGCATTTGGTTTTATCTTACTACTATAATTATCACTTTTACGTTTTTTGTCTTTTTTAACTTAGCCATTTTTTGACATCTGATAATTATACTGTATATAGGGAGTGGGTGCCTTTTCAGCGCAACTCCTCTCACATTGTTAGGGTGATCGTTTTAAAACTTTACATGTGTTTTTATTTAGGTCTTAAGATGTGCATGTGGTTTTTTCATACTCCTAAAATTGTTTCTTTCACTTATTTTGTCTTTTTTTAACTTAGCCATTTTTAATTCTAATAATGTAAACGTGTATAGGGAGTTGGTACCTTGTTAGCGCAACTGCTCTCACAGTTTTAAGATGATCCGTGTGAAACTTTGCAGGTGTTTTTATATAGGCCTGAAGAAGTGCGTGTAGTTTTTTCTTACTCCTAAAATTATTACTTTTACGTTTTTCGTCTTTTTTAACTTAGCCATTTTTGAGGTCTGATAATGTTAAAGTTTATAGGGAGTGGGTACCTTGTTAGCGCAACTCCTCACACATTTCAGGGTGATCATTTTGAAACTTTGCAGGTGTTTTCATATAGGTCTGAAGATGTGCATGTGGTTTTTTCATACTCCTAAAACTATTTCTTTCACTTTTTTTTCCTTTTTTTAACTTAGCCATTTTTTTAGGTCTAATAATGTTAACGTGTATAGGGAGTGGGTACCTTGTCAGCGCAAATTCTCTCATAATTTTAGGTTGATCCTTTTGAAACTTTGCAGGTGTTTTCATATAGGTCTAAAGATGTGCATGTGGTTTTTGCATACTCCTAAAAGTATTTCTTTCACCTTTTTCGTCTTTTTTAACTTAACCATTTTTCGAGGTCTAATAACATGCCGGCTATGAGTTCCACTTCTTTTTAACATGTTTGCTGTTTTATATTATTGACCATTGTCATGCGGGGGTGTCTATAAGCAGTGCTTATTAGCTCACCTGGGCCGAAGGCTCCAGGGGATCTTATAGTATAGTGGGCCCCCCTTCCTTCGTCCGTCGTCCGTCCGTCGTCCGTCCGTCCACACTTTTGAGCAGCTATATCTCTGCAGCCTGCAGGCTGATCTCAATCATTTCTCATGTGTAGCATGCCTCTGGTGGGGCATTGATGACATAAACTTTTTTTTTCGAAATCGCTCTAAAACTTTGGTTCCTATGGTAACCACAAGGTCCCATAGACTTTCTATGGGAAAATGCTTGTCATCACAGTAGCGCCTTCAGTTTTGATCAGATCTTTCTGAAACATATATGTAAGGTAGCTGGGGATAAAAACTCGGATGAGTTCGAGAACCGGCCAAGACGGCCCATTTATCGTAGAGTTACGTCCCTTTGATTGCTGAAAAAGGCCGATTTTTGTCCTTGTCATCACTGAGCCCCTTCAGTTTTGATCGGATCTTTCTGAAACTTAAAGTGGCTGGAGATAACATCTCGGATGAATTCGAATACCGGCTTAGTCCGCCCATTTATCATAGAGCTACGTCCCTTTGATTTCTATAAAAGGCCGATTTTTGACCTTGTCATCACGGTAGCCCCTTCAGTTTTAATCGGATCTTTCTGACACTTATAGCAAACACACGAAGTGTTTGCTTTACTGTAGAGAGGCTGGAACAACATACTTAGGCACCCAAATCTCGCCTGGAATCTCATTCTATTTCTCGCGATAATCCGCCATCTTTACATAGCTCATGAGAATTGTATTCACATCCAAAAATTACTCTTCAAAAGCAAAAGGAGTCAAGTCCCATTACAAAAGAAACGCAAAAAGCGTCGAAATTATTTTAAAAGGCTCTTTTCGAAGACCGTTCCATCAAACGCTGAAGTTTGATCGCGGGAAAGTTTCGAAACTACGTCACGCGCACTGAGCCGTAAAGGTTAGCCGGTAAAATCCAGTACCGCGCTTGGACCAACGAATTACCGGAGCATTTACCGAAGCATTTACCGGAGCTTCTCGGTAGTGTGGAAAGCGCTTCTCGTCTGGCCAAGCAATTAAAACTTTTCACAAACTATTGCTCAGGGACATAAAATAAAGCCCTGTGAATAGTAGTTGGGGACACAAAGAGCTATCTGGCTGAACCCGTCGTTTCGCCCCAGACCGTTTTCCCCCTAGTCGTTTCAACCCTGGTCGTTTCGTCCCCCTAGTCGTTTCGCCAACTTTCCAAGGTAAAACTTATTTCCACTGCATAAATTTTATTCATCTTTAACTTATCAGAGGTGAGAAGAGGCAAATATTAAAGTAGCATCATCGCCCTCTCACGTTAGTCTAAGGATAGCTGATCCGACACCGGGCCTTAAAAGTGGCTACTCGGGGACTTGTGAATAGAACGTGTTACTCAAAAAATATTGATTGTTCGTTTGATTTATGGTTTGGGGGCGAAACGACTGGGGGCCATAAAGGGATGCGAAACGACTAGGGTGGGTGCTCGGAGGAACATCTTGGGAGCGAAACGTCTTGTTACCAGCTGGCTACCTCTGGATTTCTACCTTGCCGAGATTTATAAAGTGATGATGAGCCCCAAATCCATAGCATAATGCTAGTGCTTCAGGACACTTCAAAGTGCCCATGCTTCAAATTAACTGAACACCCTATGTAATTTTCTGCCCATGAAGTGCACACAGGACCAACACTGGAGCATCGTCAAACTAAGGCTATGTGCAAAGCAGCTGTGGAGCTCAAACAATTGCTTTGGGTTTAACCACACGCCAACCCTGGTTGGTCAGTTTGTGTCATCTCCCAGAGAAAGGGACTAAAGAGATAGAAGAGTTAGAAGAGGAGAAGAGAGTGAAGGACAGGGGAGAAAAGGAAAAATGAATTAAAGTGTACAAATAGAAGAGATAACAACCATCCTTTTCTACCCCTACCTGCCGCAAGGACAGCAGGCCTCGCCCAACTGTAAATCAATATATGTTGTACTCCGGTCACCTTTGCCTCACAACAGAACAAATTAAAAACTTTGAAAAACAGTTTTATGTAGTTTATGGAAGATCCCTCTTGAAGAACTAAGATCCCCGAAGTGGCAATATTCTTTGGAAGTTGGCCCTTAAGTCTGATGCCCGTGCCGAAGAAGGTGGGCTGATAGCAGATGCCGGCCCATATACCCCATGGAGTATCCTCTACTCTTCGCTGCTTTCAGGTCGGAGAACCTGCAAGCATGGATGCCCAGAGATAGATGATGCCCAGGATTGACATCTTGATGTCAATGCTGTCGAGTTTGCAGGCCAAGGTGTTGTATCACTCGGGAGGTAATGCTGGTAGTCACCTCTGAAAAACCGAGTTGCTCGCCGTTGCACCGTCTCGAGCTGATACTATATGTGGGCCCCATACTGATGTAGCATAATCCAGGATAAGTCTTATCATAGTCGTTACATCATGCTTTAACATCTTCAGACCAGCTGGTTATCTTCCTTCAAAAGAAACAACAGGCTGCTGTTTGGCTTTTAACAGTTGCATCAAAAAAGGATGTCAAGGTACTTTCAAATTTTTAAGATTGACAGCACATTGCTGTATTCCATTATAGACATTGCTGTAGTCTGTAAACATCCCTCTGAAATGCTGCAGTATCAGCCAAGCTTGAGATCTTGTGGTATAAAAAGCTGTAATTAGCAAAGAGATGAACTCCAGAGCTGACTTTCTGTGGCAGATCAATTATGCATGGGCAGAACAACAATGGGCTGAGAATGGCACCTTGAGGGACACCGGATACAGCTGGGCTAATCGGGGTAATCGGGCCTTTTTACCAGGTCTGGTTAACCCCTGTTGGTCAGGAAGCTCTGGATCCACTGTAAGGTGTTTATATTTTGTCGTGTCTGAGCTTAACAGTGCTCAAGCCATTCATGTGGAACTTTGCCAAAATCCCCCTCTCTCTATATATATCTATCTATCTATCTATCCTTACTGCGTTAGGTCACATTTGGTTATTGCTCACTTGAGATTTGAAGGACAAACGCTTACGCGGTATCATGACATTGCGGTGAGGATCTTAAACCTGCAGAGGAGATTATTCTTTCTGCACGGGGGGGGGGGGGGGGTGGGGGGGAGGTGGTGGGGCTCCAGTTATCGTCCCGATCCGAAGGACGATGCACTTTGTGACATTCAACCCTACAAATGATGCCGGTGGAACATGTTCGTCGGATACTAAACTGTATTGTCGCTGCCGGGAATCGAACCGTTGGTCTCTAGCATCAGAGGCAAGTGGTTTAACCCGTAAGCAACCACTGTTGGTGTGTTTTTGATGTTCAACACCACTATTCTTTCTTTCTATATATATATACTATCTATCCATCTATCTATCTATCTTCTGATACTGCGTCGGTCACATTTGACCATTACCTCAGGTGTATATGACATACACTCCGGGTTTTGCAGGATGAAAGCTTACACAGTAATCATGTAATTACGGTAGGGATCTTTAACCTGCACAGGGGATGGTTCTCCCTGCACAGGGGGCCTCCAGTTAACGTCCCGATCCGAAGGACGGTGCACTTTTTGACATTCATCCCTGCAAATGATGCCAATGGAGCGTATGCGGATACCGAAATTTTATCGCCGCTGCCGGGGATCGAACCCGGGACCTCTAGCATCAGAGGCAAGTGCACTAACCACTGAGCTATCACGCTGCAACACCCCCGCCCACGAGGATTTCGTGCAGGTGTGCATTACATACACGCAAGGTCCTACACAGTAATCATGTAATTACGGTTAGGCTCTTTCTTTCTACTTATACTCCGATCGGTCACATTTGCCACATTACTCGCAGGAGATGTTTCTCCCTACACAGGGGGGGGGGGGGGGTGGGGGGGGGGAGGGCTCCAGTACAGTTAACTATTAACTACCTAAGGGGTGTAAATGAGTGTGTTTGCTCAAAAGGCAGTGCCTTTATTTCATATTAGCAAACACACGAAGTGTTTGCTTTACTGTAGAGAGGCTGGAACAACATACTTAGGCACCCAAATCTCGCCTGGAATCTCGTTCTATTTCTCGCGATAATCCGCCATCTTTACAGAGCTCATGAGAATTGTATTCACATCCAAAAATTACTCTTCAAAAGCAAAAGGTGTCAAGTCCCATTACAAAAGAAACACAAAAAGCGTCGAAATTATTTTAAAAGGCTCTTTTCGAAGACCGTTCCATCAAACGCTGAAGTTTGATCGCGGGAAAGTTTCGAAACTACGTCACGCGCACTGAGCCGTAAAGGTTAGCCGGTAAAATCCAGTACCGCGCTTGGACCAACGAATTACCGGAGCATTTACCGAAGCATTTACCGGAGCTTCTCGGTAGTGTGGAACGCGCTTCTCGTCTGGTCAAGCAATTAAAGCTTTTCACAAACTATTGCTCAGGGACATAAAATAAAGCCCTGTGAATAGTAGTTGGGGACACAAAGAGCTATCTGGCTGAACCCGTCGTTTCGCCCCAGACCGTTTCCCCCCTAGTCGTTTCACCGAAAAGAGGTTTCCTCCCTGGTCGCGCTCCCTGGTCGTTTCGTCCCCCTAGTCGTTTCGCCCACTTTCAAAGGTAAAACTTATTTCCACTGCATAAATTTTAGTCATCTTTATCTTAACAGAGGTGAGAAGAGGCAAATATTAAAGTAGCATCATCGCCCTCTCACGTTAGTCTAAGGATAGCTGATCCGACACCGGGCCTTAAAAGTGGCTACTCGGGGACTTGTGAATAGAACGTGTTACTCAAAAAATATTGAATGTTCGTTTGATTTATGGTTTGGGGGCGAAACGACTGGGGGCCATAAAGGGATGCGAAACGACTAGGGTGGGTGCTCGGAGGAACATCTTGGGAGCGAAACGTCTTGTTACCAGCTGGCTACCTCTGGATTTCTACCTTGCCGAGATTTATAAAGTGATGATGAGCCCCAAATCCATAGCATAATGCTAGTGCTTCAGGACACTTTAAAGTGCCCATGCTTCAAATTAACTAAACACCCTATGTAATTTTCTGCCCATGAAGTGCACACAGGACCAACACTGGAGAATCGTCAAACTAAGGCTATGTGCAAAGCAGCTGTGGAGCTCAAACAATTGCTTTGGGTTTAACCACACGCCAACCCTGGTTGGTCAGTTTGTGCCATCTCCCAGAGAAAGGGACTAAAGATATAGAAGAGTTAGAAGAGGAGAAGAGAGTGAAGGACAGGGGAGAAAGGGGAAAATGAATAAAAGTGTACAAATAGAAGAGATAACAACCATCCTTTTCTACCCCTACCTGCCGCAAGGACAGCAGGCCTCGCCCAACTATAAATCAATATATGTTGTACTCCGGTCACCTTTGCCTCACAACAGAACAAATTAAAAACTTTGAAAAACAGTTTTATGTAGTTTATGGAAGATCCCTCTTGAAGAACTCAAAGATCCCCGAAGTGGCAATATTCTTTGGAAGTTGGCCCTTAAGTCTGATGCCCGTGCCGATGAAGGTGGGCTGATAGCAGATGCGGTCCATATACTCCATGGAGTATCCTCTACTGTTCGCTGCTTTCAGGTCGGAGAACCTGCAAGCATGGATGCCCAGAGATAGATGATGCCCAAGATTGACATCTTGATGTCAATGCTGTCGAGTTTGCAGGCCAAGGTGTTGTATCACTCGGGAGGTAATGCTGGTAGTCACCTCTGAAAAACCGAGTTGCTCGCCGTTGCACCGTCTCGAGCTGATACTATATGTGGGCCCCATACTGATGTGGCGTAATCCAGGATAAGTCTTATCATAGTCATTACATCATGCTTTAACATCTTCAGACCAGCTGGTTATCTTCCTTCCAAAGAAACACCAGGCTGCTGTTTGGCTTTTAACAGTTGCATCAAAAACAACAGGGGGGCCTCCAGTACAGTTAACTATTAACTACCTAAGGGGTGTAAATGAGTCTGTTTGCTCAAAAGGCAGTGCCTTTATTTCATATTATGTAAGGTGGCAGGGGATTACACCTTGAATGTGTTCAAAACCAGCCAAGTCGGCCCATTTGTCATAGAGTTACGTCCCTTTGATTGCTGAAAATGCCGATTTTTGACCTTGTCATCACGGTAGCCCCTCCAGTTTTGATTGAATCTTTTTGAAACTTAAATGCAAGATGGCTAGGGATAAAAACTCGGATGAGTTCGAAAACCGCCTAAGTCGGCCCATTTATCATAGAGTTACGTCCCTTTGATTGCTGAAAATGCCAATTTTTGACCCTGTCATCACGTAAGCCCCTTCAGTTTTGATCGCATCTTTCTGAAACTTATATGTAAGGTGGCTGGGGATAAAAACTCGAATGAGTTCGAACACCGGCCAAGTCGGCCCATTTATTTTAGAGTTACGTCCCTTTGATTGCTGAAAAAAGCCGATTTTTGACCTTGTCATCACCGTAGCCCCATCAGTTTTGATCGGATCTTTCTAAAAACTCATATGTAAGGTGGCTGGGGATAACACCTCGGATGAGTTTGAAAACCGTCCAAGTCCGCCCATTTATTATAGAGTTACATCCCTTTGATTGCTAAAAATGCCGAATTTTTGATCTTGTCATCACCGTAGCCCCTTCAGTTTTGATGGATCTTTCTGAAACTTATATGTCAGGTGGCTTGGGATAAAAACTAGGATGAGTTCAAATACCGGCCAAGTCGGCCCATTTATCATATAGTTACGTCCCTTTGATTGCTGAAAAATGCCGATTCTGACCTTGTCATCATGGTAGCCCCTTCAGTTTTGATCGGATCTTTCTGAAACTTATATGTAAGGTGGCTGGGGATAAAATCCTGGATGAGTTCGAAAACTGGCCAAGTCCGCCCATTTAACATAGTGTTACTTCCCTTTAATTGCTGAAATTGCCGTTTTTCAACCTTGTCATCACCGCCGCCCTTTCAGTTTTGATCGGATCATTCTAAAACTTATATGTAAGATTGCTGGGGATTACACCTTGGATTACACCTTGGATTTATCATAGAGTTCATCCCTTTTATTGGTGAAAATGTCAATTTTTGACATTGTCATCACCGTAGGCCCTTCAGTTTTGATCAGATCTTTCTGAAACTTATATGGAAGGGGGCTGGGGATAAAACCTCAAATGAGTACGAATACCGGCCAAGTTGGCCCATTTATCATATATTTATGTCCCTTTGATGTTTGAAAATGTTGATTTTTGACCTTGTCTTCACGGTAGCCCCTTCAGTTTTGGTCAGGTGGCTGGGGATAAAACCTCGGATGAGTTCAAAAACTTGCCAAGTCGGCCCCTTTATCATAGAGTAACATCCCTTTGATTGCTGAAAATGCCAAATTTTGACCTTGTCATCACCGTAGCCCCTTCAGTTTTGATCGGATTTTTCGTAAACTTACATGTGAGGTGGCTGGAGATAAAACCTCGGACAAGTTCGAATACCGGCCAAGTCGGCACATTTATCATAGAGTTACGTGCCTTTGATTGCTAAAAATGCCTATTTTCGACATGGTCATCACTGCTGCCCCTTCAGTTTTGATCGGATCTTCATGAAACTTACAAACAAGTAAGTCAGGCAGAAAAGCTCGAAGGAGTTTGAAAACTCATGAGGTTTGCCTATTTGTCGCAGAGTAACATCCCTTTGATTGCAGCAGTGAATTGCTTATTTTTTTAACTTGTCATCACCATGTCCCCTTTAGTTTATATCGGATCTTCTTAGCAAGTCAGGAATGAAAACTTGAATTAGTTTGAAAACCGGTGAGGTCAGCCTATTTATCATAGAGTTACATCTACTTGATTTGCAGAAAATGCTTATCCTGTTATCACCATGTCCTCCCATAAATCTTTCAGTAGAGGTTGGCACTTCCTGAAACTTTGAATCTGTTAGCTCAGGTGAGCGATACAGGACCAGCTTGGTCCTCTTGTTCACTTTTTTCATTTCTTTTTTACGACACTTTCAGTGAGTGAGACCAATCTTTGGTCCTCTGGATGTACGCTGGGGCTAGAATCATGTGTCGGTTTGGGAAAAGCGTGTTTACCTAGAAGAAACGCCACAAAACGTTCTGATCAGGGCCTTCACTGCTGGTTTGAAGTACAGGAATTAAGTGTTAAATTGAACAGCCCAAGCATTTTGAAATATTTTCCTGGACAGGCTTATACGTAAGCGGTTAACCAGTACAGTGCACATGTTTTCGCCAGAAACTGACAACTGCCCTTCTTGAATCAGCGGAATGGGAGAAAATGACCGTAGAAAAGATTTCATGATCAATCTCCACGAAAGAATGTTGCCGACCCCGGCATGTATCGAACCCGCGTCCTCCTGATCACCAGTCAGACTCGCATCCTACTGTGCAACCGAGTCCGGCTAGTCCAATTGTGCAGATTGTAATTTTTCAAATGTATTCTGTCTTATTTTTTAAAGAAAATAAGGCTTGACATAATACTTATTCACATGTAATGGCAAGCTTCATTGTTACTGAAAATAATGTAAAAACCGAAATTGTTTTCTGCTATATATATGTCCATGTCAATTTAAGGCTTAGGTTTTAATCTCTATCTGGTCCCTGATTAGGCAGTTCAGAATCTGCCTAGTACAGTAATTTATTGCCACAAGCAGAGAAGCTGATGATTACAGTTACAAGGGCTGCATATACACATATATGGCTTACCTGACACTGGTGTTAGAAGAAACCCATTCATGCCTCCTCCCCTCCACCACCCCCCCCCCCCCCCTTCACACACACACATAGCATAATATCTGTAGCATTTGGATTATTGTTAGAACTGTCTCAATGAGGCAGATCTAATGAGTATCTACAATCCATGTTTTTGGCAGTAATAAAGGAGTTAATGACCCCCCCCCCCCCCCCACTACACACACCTGCTTACTCCACTTTTTACTACAAAAGTGGGGTTTAGAAAGGTATTGATAGACTTACTTTTATGGTTATGCAAGAGCTTTTGTCTGATAATCAGAACCAATCAAAGGCTGCCTTTCGGACAAGTTTAACAGTTTTACCTAGAGACCTGACTGAATTAGGATGCTCGTCCCCGGCCATCGGGGCTTGAAGAAAAAGATTGGGCTGCATGATGCTTCTACACAGAGCTGAAACCGACCGCACATGAGTAACTGCTTAGAGGTTCTAAGCCTACACAGGAAAAATGATGCGAGTCCATGCATATAAACTCTATTGGTTTCATTGGGCCACAAGGCTTGAGATGTCATTTCATCCCAATGTCGGGTAAAAGTCCCACAAAACTGGAGCAACGTCTCCAAAATGACCTATACAGTGTTGACGGGGACGATAAACCTCAAATCATACAAAAAAATTAATTGGGATGCAAGTCATATATGGGTTAGTCAAAGATGGTTTAAGGGGTTACAATGAAGGATCAATTTACCCAGAGAAATATAAAAAATCGATAAATCGAACAGATGTGTTTTTTTTTTTTTTTTTTTTTTTGTTTTTTTTTTTTTTTGTGGCTGGAACTAGAACATTTGTTTGACAGTTTGCATAAAGTTAAGCTTTTGTATTAGTTTTTTTTTTCTTTAAGATTGGTGGATATAAACCCGTTTCATCTGAATGAAATCTGACAGGATTTAGAAATTCGATTAGAAAATTGCAGAGAGGTTGTCTTAATTTAAATGCTGATGTGTGGAATAGGGTGGTTCATAACATGGTATGGAAAACAACTGTTTGTTGGGGGCAATTCAGAAGTTTTAAAGCTCATATCATAATGTATAATACCGAATCCTTGTAAAATATATGAACTACAATTGAAAAATATACCAATTTGGCCGATTCTATCCATTTTGGGCCGATTGTTTTATAATCGACCCAAAGTTACTAAATTTCATAATCAGAAATAACGATGTTGTCCACGTGACTATCACTGAATTTGGGGGGGAGGGGGGGGGGGGGGGCGAAAATTGTTGTGCTATTTTTATCGATGTTACAAGTATAAGTAGGTCAGAATGTAGCGTGTTGCTGAATGTCTTTGGGATGCATGTGTAGCTTAGTTTAAAATTGGAGTGGAATGCAATACTCTGTACCACCCCATTCCAGTATGAGTTGCATCCAGACCATTGCATAGATTAATTCCTTGGCCTAGCTATGTACTTCAATGGAAAAAGACCATGCAATCATAAGGTCTCTCAGCGCTGTGGGTTCGAGCCTGGCTAGGGTCACATGTGAGACGCCAAGTTCTGCAACAGAAGGTCACGTTTTCTTTTTCTCCGGGCACTCAGATTTCGCCGACCTCTGATTAACGATAAATCCCCCCCCCCCCCACTGCTCATATACATTAATGTTTATTTGTGAAAGCACAAATATTAATTTTGCACATCATAATGTCTGCCCAAAAACAGTGACGGTTTGTCTGTGATGACTGTTACCAGCCCTTCCATACCAAACACGTCCCATCAGACCCTGCAATATGTAAAATTGCTGTTTTTTGCGGGCCTGTAGGCTACAGACCACTATTTTGTTTTCTTTTTTTAACCTTTATCCTGCTGAATATGTTAATTTAGCAATAGCCATTGCAGTCCAGCAGCCGATCGAATTACTTCGCACACTAAATTTGTTCACAAGTTGCATGACAATCACCGTAGATGCCATCTGATCTGGATCTACACTGTTTGCAAAGCAGGGGTTTCCCTCTTTTAACGAATTGACAGTAATTATCGCATTAGTGGATGGTATATAATACATACATGTATATAGAAGCACAGGTGGATTGCCCATTAAACCCATACAATTGTATTTAAAGCAAACATTCTTGACTTTGATCAGACGCCGCTTAATTATAATGTTTATGTGCAACATTTCTCTCATGAAAATTGTAAAAAGTAATTGTTTTAAAGTTTAGCTGCTCTGTTTAAAGTTTAGCTGCCCTGCTTTTACTTGATTTATTGAAATTCTTGCTGACAAGTGAAATTAGACACAGCTGATAATCTGGAGAGGTTCGAAAGCCCGTGGCATATATGTACGAAAATACTGAGTTGAGTGTCTAAGCTGAGTCTTTGAGCTGAGGCTATGAGTTGAGTCAATGAGCTGAGTCTTTGAGTTGAGTCTACTGCATACCATGTATTGTTGTTGATGTTGTTTTTTAAGTCCAGACAATATTAAGACTGGTCAGGGTTTTCATCAAGCAGAATGTGATTAATAAGGGCCTTTTACATGTTTACAGTCTTCACATGACGTTACACTGGAACATTTATTTAGTTTGAATTATGCTTGAAAAACAGCAAACCTGAATTTCAGGTCAATAACCTTTTACATTCAGTCCACCTGGAGGTCCCCAGGGGTGCGACGGGGCCATGCCCATGCTCCATTTCATTAAAGGCCTTATTTTTCAGAAACCATTCAGATCCCCATCCCTAAACAATATATATTCTTGTCCTTATGATAAGATGCATTTCACCATTGGGTCCCCCGAGTGTGCTGAGGTCATGTCCTACCCCCACCACTTCATAAAAGGCCTAATATCGGATACCTGTTCAGATCCCCACCCTTAAATTTTATATATATTCTTATTCCTTATGATACATTCAGTGACACCAACCTTTGGGTACCCCAGATGCGCCGGGCCCATGCCCCCAACCCTCCACTTTATAGTAGGCCCAATATCAGATAAACCGTTCCGATCCCTACTCATAAACCATATATATTCATTATCCGCATTTCGGCCTCCGCCCATCGGGGCTTGAAGACGTAGATGGGCTGCATGATGCTTCCACGCATAGCTGAAACCGACCCGCACACGAGTACTGGTAAACCGCTTAGAGGACCTAAGCCTGCCCATGCAAAGCGGTGCGAGTCGGCCCGTCCATGCTAATAAATCCTTTTGGTTCCATTGGGCGGTAGGGCTTGAGGTGTCATTTCATGTCAAGGTCGGGTAAAAGTCTCACAAAACTGGAAGAAAAGTCTCCAAAATGACCTTTACAGTGTTGACGGGATCGTTAAACCTCAAATCAAACAAACAAAAATCATTATTCCCATGCTTTTAAAAATGTGTTTGAGGAAATTGTAAATCCCTCCATCCATCTGTCTGTCTTCATTCATCCATCGATCACGCTATCCTCTCCTTAACCACTGGCCTGAATGCCAGCAAATTTGGTACAGGGCTTTCTTACATAATGATGGCGTGCTAGAACTATGTTATATTTGGCTCTGACAGAAGAGTGGGGATTTGCGAAGGTGTGCCATCGAATGCACGCTCTAGTTCTTATTGTTGGTCAGTTGCTCATTAAAACTGTCTCGATCACGCAGTTAAATAACTAAGGCTCTAATATTAACCATGGGTTTTTCTACCTCACAAATCATATAAAACCGGCCCACACACGAGTACTGGTAAACCGCTAAGAGGATCTAAGCCTACCCAGGCAAAGCTGTGCTATTCGGCCCGTCCATGCACATAAACCCTATTGTTTTCATTGGACGACAGGGCTTGGGATGTCATTCCATCTCAATGTCGGGTATAAAATTGGAAGCAACGTCTCCAAAATAACCTTTACAGTGTTGACGGGGACGGTTAAACCTCAAATCAAACAAAGACGAAAATCAGATACTACGAGTGCTCAGACTGGGCAATCCAATTTATCAAATATTTGACAGCTGTTGCCTTGCGGAAATAATGGCATGAAGTTGTAATTAATTCTGATTTATTCAGAGAAATTTACAGCCAAGCATGCTAGAGGTTTTAAATTAGACAGTGCAGTACCAGACTGAAATGTTTCTGCTAGAAAAGGTATACACATCTGTTCATTTTGTACCAGAAACCCCAAAACGGGCAACTGGTAAACAGTGCAGACCCAGATCAGACGCCATAGAACGGGGCATTTGATCAGGTCCTACACTGTTTGCAAAAAGTTAACCATTTTCTAAATGAAAGAAGAAAATACAACCTGTCACACCTAAACTTTGAAGTGGACTCTAGCTATATATAAGGAGGAAAAGTCATTTGGTACGAACCCCCCTGTATACCCCGCATCTTATGCAGAAAATCTGAGTTTAGAGAGGAATACTTAATTTGCTTTAATGTTGCTAAAATATAGTGGGTATTGGTTTGAACTGCCTCATAGATGCAAACGGGCACCAAATACAGTAAAACTTCAATGAATATTAACACCTCTGGGACCATAAAAAGTTGTTCGAGATTGGGGTAGTTCGAACTACTGAGGTTTACTCATAGTACCAGGTCATAAGGGATGGTGGGACCACTTAAGGGTATCTTTACGATCTTCTATAGAATAAAGGTATGTTGTGTACACTCGTTAGAATCGCTCATTGAGGGGATTCTAATGAGTATACACAGCACACCTTTTAAAGATAAATGAGAAAAAATCATATATTATCCTATCTGGTTATCTAGAGCTTTGGGATAGTGTAATTGATGCATTTCTAATGAGCACCCACAATCTATGTTTGGAGTATTTTGTTTGATTTAAGATAAACGTTCCTGTCAACACTGTGTAAGTCATTTTGGAGACGTTGCTTCCATTTTTGGGGGGGGGGGGGGGAGGGGGGTCTTTTACCGGACACTGAGATGAAATGACACCTCAAGCCCTGCCGCCCAATTCAACCAATAGGATTTATAAGCATGGACGGTCGCACTTTCACCACTTTTCCTTGGTAGTTTTAAAACCGCTCAGCTTTTTACCAGCACCCATGTGCATTCTGTTCCAGCTCTGCGTGGAAGCATCTTGCAGCCCATTCTATTTCTTTAAGCCCCGTTGGGCAGTTATGTTTGGCGTAGAAATAAGGACAATATAAAATACCATCTGCAGTATGTTAGCACACGTTGCGGCTTCATTTATTTGTTCAACTATTTATGTACTGTTTCATATGTCATTTGTATTAAATGTATTATTTTTTTCCTAAGAGGGTTTTTTTTTGTTTGTATGGTTTGAGATTTAAGTCCATGTCAACACTGTATTGGTCCTTTTGGAGAGAAACGTGAGTTGCTTCCAATTCTGTGGGAATTTTACCAAGTATTGAGATATAAAACAACATCTCAAGCACTGCCACCCAATAAAACGAATAGGGTATATGTGCTGAGGTTCAAACTAGCACCACTTTTCCTGAGAGAGAGATGAAACCCTGTTAACTCCATCAGACCACGGTTAATATAATAATAATAATACTAATAATAATCGTCTCTATTTGAGAGGGTAACACATTTAGCAATAACAAGCTAATCTTCCATGAGGCCCTCTAATATGCACAGTATTTACATGTAGAGATACTAATTACAAAACACACACACACACACACACACACACACTACGAGACCTAGTGCATTTTTACATCTCAAAAAATGGCCACTTCTCTAACGAAAACCCGCGATATTTTTCCTACTGATCCTTCAAACACAGGCTGTGGGTGCTACAATGTTTCTCAAAAATAGTTAACGTAAAAATAAAACAATGCAGCTCCCATCAGGTCTCTATCTTTTCTCAGGTGAAATTTCTTAAAAATTGATGTCATGACATTTATCATCAAAATAAATGTATTTTAACAATAAGCTAGCGGTGCATATTCACATATTGCTGGCTCTACATTGAAATTTAGCGGGCCTCTGTGGCCTAGTCGATTAAGAGCATTAGGTCGCTCACTGTCGTGTTTAGAATCTGGCTCGGGGTTACATGTGAGATGCCAAGTTCTGCAACGAAAGGTCAGGTGTTTTTTTCTCTGGTTATTTCGGTTTTTGTCCACCTCTCAGATCGGATCGATATAAGTGAAATAATGTTGAAAAGGCTGTAAAACCCAAAACCAAAAAGTTCAGATCCACTGAAATTTTCATGAATGCATTGTCCATGTGTTGTCTGAAAACTGGTTAATTTTATTGCCACATGTTTAGACAATTAGTGTAGCTTATCATGTTAAACTGAGATTTATTGAAGTTCACTTTGACAAGTGAAAATAAACTAGCTGTTATTCTGGAGAGGCTGAAATGTCCATACATGATACCTGTATTTTTTGGTGGTAAAAACTAGGAGTATCACTGCTGTAGCCCAGGTTTTTGTGTTGAATGGAATCTTCCTCCTTATGTATAGCAGTTTAGCAGGAGTCTATTTCAGGTATCGGGGGTGTCGGCTTTGGTTTCTTCTGAATTGGTTTGGAGTATGGCTGGGCGTTTTGCAGACAGTGAGGCTGTGATCAGATGCCACATTCTGCGGCGCCTGATCTGGGCCTGCACTGTTTGCCAAATACCCGTTTTGGGGCTTCCGGTACAAAATGGGTTAGCCCTTAACCTGCTGAGCAGGACAACCTCGGCATTTACAAACAGTGCGAATCCGATCGGATGGCTTCTGTGGAAGCCATCTGATCGGTATCTGCACAGTTTAATATTCTTTCTATGAATCTGACTGAATACATTATTTCAAGCAATTTGATTGGTTGTTGGTCATTAATAAGTGTGACAGGTTAATTTATTTGGCAGGATTAGGGTTGAACATCTCATCAGGGAGTTTATACTACCTAAAGGACCCTAAAAGTTTGGACACCTTGAGGGCTTGCTGTAATTCTTCTGAGGATGTGACGGACTTGTTTCATGGCACAGCAGGAGGTGCAGACGGAATGACAGACAGTGTAGACCCTGATCAGATTGCTCCTGATCAGGGTCTGCACTGTGTGATTAGGACTGTCTGTCCCGATATTTAAGATCTTTGCGGTAAAACAATGGTGCTGTGCAGAATCTGGCAATTTTTGCACATGATAACTTAGTTCCATAGATAGTGGTACACCTTGAATGCTTCTGAAGTTATGACAAATTTGTTTCATGACACAGCAAGGAGTGGCAGACAGTGATGACCCTTTCAGGACTGCTCCTGATCTGGGTCTGTCCTGTTTGGGTAGGCCTGTCTGTCCCATTACTTAGGATCATGATGATATCACCCAGATATCATTTACACTGAGTATTCCAGTAAAAATATGCCTCTTTATGTGCTCCTACATGGACCTTTAGGTTTCAATGGGCGGCAGGACTTGGGGTGTCATTTCATCTCCATGTCGGGTAAAAGTCCCACAAAACTGTAAGCAACGTCTCCGAAATGACATTAATAGTGTTGACGAGGACGTTAAACCGCAACGCAAAAAAGACTAAAACTCACAGAGCTTTGATGTTAATATATGTTTAGTTTGCAAATGAAAATATAAATTCCGATTAGTTTATAAATTAACTGGATAGCCGGCCTCGGTAGCTAGGTCGGACGCGCGTCTGACTGGTGATCAGGAGGATGCGGGTTCGATACCTGCGCCTGGGTCGGCAACATTCTTTCGTGGAGATTGATCTTGAAATCTTTTCTACGGTCATTCTTTCCGCAAGAAGGGCAGTTGTCAGTTTCTGGCGAAAGAATGTGCACTGAACTGGTTAACCGCTTACGTATAAGCCTGTCCAGGAAAGCGTGGATAAGTAAACTGATCGGCTCAAAATGACCTAAAATTGTGATGACTGGGCCGTTAAAACTCCAATACAAACAAACAACCAAATTAAATGGATATAATATATCAAGTAATCTGATTGGCTGGTAAAGGTTGTTTAATATATTCAGTAATAGCGGGAAATGCTGCAAGAACATCACATTTTTTTTTTTCAAAATACTTTTCATATGTATAGTAACACGCCACACATAAACAAAGAACGGTTCTCATTGAGCTAAAAGGTAAACTTTACACACAAAATTATATGCTTATCAGTTACTGCAGGCTTATTTATCGACATGTGTTTACAGTGAATTTGAATTGGTGAAATTTTCTGAAATGGAGGATTCAAGGGTTGTGGATTTCAGACAATTGAATATTCAGAGGTAAGATTATTTACTTTATAAAATCAACAGTTGCTCTTGCGATGTAAAAATAATATAAAAGAATGACAGCAATTAAATACATGTAACTGATTTCAACCGCTACATGTATATGTGGATATCATAGTACGTTTGTTTCAGTCAAAACTCATATAATTGAGCAGAGTTGTTTTGTTTGAATTTAGGTTTAACGTCCCCGCCAATATTATTTAGGTCATTTTTGCCGACGTTTCCTATTTTGTAGGACTTTTACCCGATACTGAGATGAAATGACATCTCAAGCCCTGCCGCTCGATGAAACTAATAGGGTTTATATACATGTATCCGCAGCACTTTTCCTGGGCAGACTTAGACCTCCTAAGCAGTCTATTAGGTCTAATACTCATATGCAGTCGGTTTCAGCTCTGCATGGAAGTATCAATTAAGCAGCCTCATCTATTTCTCTAAGCCCCGATGGGCGTGGGCTGCTATATTGGCTGTATAAAATTCATTAACGAGAAGAGTATTGTCTGTATTTTTGTTTGTTTGAGGTTTGGTTAAACTTCCCCTTGAATTAGGTCATTTTAAGGCGTTGCTTTCAGTTCTGTGGGACTTTTACAAGGCACTGGGATGAGGTGGCATCTCAAGCACTACTCCCAAACAATCCGCTAGGGTTTACAATCATGGACGGGCCGACGGCAAGCTAAAACCTTCTATGCGGCTTAACAGTACATGTCTCATGTTCGGTCGGTTTAAACTTTGCGTGGAAGTACCGTGCAGTCCAGTCTATTTTTCCAAGCCCCGAGGGACGGGCAGCCTATTGTATGTGTAAGTTTTATTGCAAAACAGAAGGTTAATAAATGCATTACGATAACACCCGTGCGACAGAGTGCATTTTTTCACATCTCCAAAATGGCTAATTTTCTGATGAATATCCGTGATACTATTCTTGTATATATGTTGTGGGTGCTCGTTAGAACCGGCTCGTAGTTGTGAATGTTCGTTAGAACCGGTTCGTTGAGGCGGTTGTAACGAGTACAAAAACCTATGTCTTGGGTGAGAAATAAGAAAAATAATGCTTACTCCTGTAAACCCCAAAGGGGGTATAAGAGGGTGTTCATTACACGGACTTGTTCACGTGATTGTATTGACATTTGGGTAACATGGATAACATTGTGCATGCTTTCAAAGCTAAACATGTCAATGCTCTGATGTAGATATTTGATATTTTACTCATTGCTGATGCAGATGCAACCATATAGATGACTATAGGTTACATAAGGAATCTGCGGGCCATATCGTTTCCTATATCATTCCCCATTTTGCACACAGCAGGAGTAAATTTTGAACTTAGGAATTTATTCGGAAAATTGCTGAGATTTCTGCAAATGGTGAGGGACCTGATCAGATGTCACATGCTGTGGCGTCTGATCAGGGCCTACACTGTTCGCCACTTTCGCTGCTGTGGGTTCATATATCGCTCAGTTTACGTGAGACGCAAAGTTCTTCAATGGATGGTCATGTAGTTTTTCTCTGGGTAGGCCTACTCCAGTTTTAATCCATCTCTGATTAACGATCCGGGGGAGCTTACAGGAAAGACAGTTATCCATCGTCGTCGGCGCTTATCGTCGTCGTCCCATTACAAGACTATAAAAACTGTAAGTTGCCATAGCAAACAAACTAATGATCCGATTTTCATGTATAAAAACAATACCCCCCCCCCCACCCCACCCCACCCCATCCCACCCCCCCCCCCCCTTTGGATTCTAAAGATGAAAATTTAGCTCAATCGCCCGAGTGGCTTCAGAGGCTCCAATGGAGTTGTTTGGATCTTCGAATCCTTTGGCTCAGATGAGCGATATAAGACCATTAAGAATCCCTTGTTCTTAGCTCACCTGAGCCGAAGGCTTCAGGGGTGCACCGTCCATCGACGTCGTCGTCATCCGTCAGTCCATAAGTTCTTCAAACAACATCTCCTTCTGAACCATTCATTGGATTATGACCAAACTTTACAGACATAATCCCTAGTTGGTCCTCCTTCAAAGTTGTTTAAATGGTTCCTGTTAATTGCACATCCAGGCCACAGGTGCTAAAAATAGAATTTCTAACTGAAAAATTAAAAAACAAATCTTCTCTGAAACTGCAAGGCCCAGGTCTTTGATATATGGTATGTAGCTTCATCTAGTGGAACTCTACCAAGATTGTTCAAATTATAGACCTGGTGCCAAGACCACTTGTTTTAAATAGATTTACTGCGGAAAAAAAGTTTAAACATCTTTTCTGAAACAAGAAGGCCCAGGTCTTTGATATTTGGTTATATAACTTTATCTAGTGGACCAATACCAAGAGTGTTCAAATTATAGCCCTGGGGACCCCGCTCAAGTGCACATTTGTTTTACATAGACTCATAAGGGAAAGCCTTAAAAATCTTCTTATTTAAAACCAGAAGGCCTAGGTCTTTTAATATTTGGTTTGTTGCTTCATCTATGTACCTCTACCATGTCTACCAAGATTGTTCAAATTATAGCAATGGAGACAAACATGGCTCCGCCCTGGGATCCACATCTTATACAAGACTTCTAAGGGAAAAACCTTTAAAATCTTCCTGTCTGAAACCAGAAGGCCCAGGTCTCTGATATTTTGTAGAAGCTTCATCTAGCGGGCATTTACTAAGATTATTCAAATTATAGCCCCGGGTCCGAAAATGCCGCCCCTACCCCGGGCCCACTTGTTTTACATATATAAGTGAAAACTATTTAAGACTCTTCTCGTTTGAAACCAGAAGGCCCAGGTCTTTGATATTTGTTATGCAGCTTCACCAAGTGGAAGTCTACCACGATTGTTCAAATTATATCCCTGGGGACAAAATGGCCCCGCCTCCTGCCCCATTTGCTTACTGTGAAGGAAAAACCTTTAAATATTTTCTTGTCTGATCTTGCCTGATCTTGTCTGAATCCAGAAGGACCAAACCTTTGCTAGTGGATATGCAGCTTAATCTAGTTGACCACTACCAAGTTTGTTCAAATTGTAGCGCGGGGACAAAAATGACTCCGCCCCGGGACCAACTTGGTTTACAGGGACTAATAAAGGAAAAACCTAAACATATTGTCTGAAACCAGAAGGCCCAGATATTTGTCTCTTTGAAATTTGGTTAGCAGCTTCGTCTTAGGGACCTCTATGAAGATTTTTCAAATTATAGCCCGGGGCGAAAAATGGCCCCGACCAAGGACCCACTGGTTTTAAATTGCATATATAGGGAAAACTTTTAAAAATCCTCTTATCCGGAATCGGAAGGCCCAGGCCTTTGATATTTGGTATTATCATATGACGTCTTTGAGTAGGTATGGATAACGTAGTGTAATAAAAATCGCATGTCCACGCGTGTAATAACACATTGGCGGGATAAAGTAACGTCATGACGACGTCCATGCCAAACATGCAATATTTATAGGAAAATGTCAAATTTAAAGGCGATAAAATTCGAGCGTTAATCAGAGATGGGCAAACGAAATCAGTGCTGCAGGAAAGAGACAAAACAAAACATGTCATTCCATTCCAGAACTAGACATCCCACTGAGTCTTGCTTCGTTAAAACAACACCAAAATATTTGCATGGAATACATCTTGATCAGATCTGATATGGCTGATGTCAGATCAAAGCCAAGGCCACTAGGTCAAATTGCTTTAAAAACTTGTTCATCCCCTAGAGGCCGCAGCTTTCCTTCAATCCTCATAAAACTACACCACAATAGTTTGCCTGATATAAATGTATTAGAAAAGAAATATGAATATGGGTCATATAGGATCCAAAACAAGTTCATAAGGTTAATTTGTTTTGACCCCTTCTTCCCCCTCTAGAGACCGAAGTTGTGCTTCATGAAACTGTTCAAGAAAAAATTTCTTGGTAATTCCATGGTCAAGTAGGAATATGGGTCATATGGGGTCAAAACCCGCTCACTAGATCAAATTGCTTTAAAACCATGTTCAGCATCTTGAGGCGTTTTGCTGTACTTTCCTGAAACCATTAAAGAATGATTGTCTAGGTAATATCGGGAATGGCAAATGTCGGGTTCAGAAACTAGGTCAAGTTGCTTTCAAACCTTGTTCACAGTTTTGCTTTAACATTCATGAAGCTATGCAAGAATGTCTGCCCTCTAGTATGAATGCGGCTCATATCGGTTCAAAAACTAAATCACTGATCAAATTACTTTCAAATTTGTTCACTCGCTAGAGTCCACAATTTGTCTTCAATCCTCGTGGAACTGTACCAGAATGTCTGTCTTGGTGGTTCTTGGTGCTATCTTGTCTAAGATTGAATGTGGGTATCACCGCGATGTGCAATCAAAACTTAGGCCACTATGTCAAATTCTTTAAAGCCTTGTTCACCCGCTAGGGGCTACAGTGTTGCTTTAATCTCAATGAAGCTATATCAGAATGTTTTTACGATAATAGCTTGGTCGCGAATATGAGTCATATCGGAAGAAAGACTGGGTCGCTAGGTTATATTTCTTTAAACCCTTATTAACCCTTTACTATGCCACAGTGTCATTCTGCGTGACATTAACCGAATGTCCGTCGTGATGATGTTTCAGTCCAGCTCGAATATTGACTAAGCGGAGTAAACAACTAGGTCAAATGCCTTTAATTTATAGTGACCACAGATTTGCTTCACTCTTCGTGAAGTTTATCAGAATGTATGAAATCTCTTTCAGGTTCGAGTATACAGTGTCGAGTCAAAAACTAGACAACTTAGTCAAATGTGTTTATTGCCTTGTTCACTGTCTACAGATACAACTTATTTGCTTCTGTCTTAATGAAACATGACCAGAACGTTTGTCTTCATGATAACGCGATAGCTTTTGACCTGATAAAATCAAATTTGAAATTTGTCATATCGAGTCAAAATTAGGTCTTATCATCTATCTGGGCACACCAGAATCTGTTCTCGCCCCCGCCTATCGGGGCTTGAAGAAATAGATTACGCTGCACGGTGCTTCCACACAGAACTGTAACTGACCACACATGAGTACTAGTAAACCGCTTAGAAGGACTAAGCCTGCGGAGGTAGAATGGTGAGAGTCAGACCGCCCAATGCATATAAGCTGTTTTGTTTCATTGGGCGACAGGGCTTGAGATGTCATTTCACCTCAATGTCGAGTAAAAGTCCCACAAAATTGGAAGCAACGTCTCTAAAATGACCTAAATAGTGTTGTCGGGGACGTTAAACCTCAATTCAAACAAAACAAAACCAGAGTCCCTTAATGACTCAGGTGAGCCATTAAGAACCATCTTGGTCTTCTTGTTCGTATATCTCTGTATGGAGGGGCACTATGAAAAACTTGGCTTGGCTTATGGCTCAATCATTTAACATCGCACTTTTAGTATTTCAGTTTGAAGATTATATTTGTGTCTATAAAAATACATTTAAAAATTAGAATGAAAAAAAAAAACAACAAAAAAACATGCACTTTCAACAATGCACGATTGGAAAATGTAATCGACGCCAAAGAATGTTAAAATACATAATTAATTTGTCTGGAGGTTTTGAGCTGACCTTTTGTTTGTTTGATTGAAGGTTTAACGCCCCCGTCAATACTGTAAATGTCATTTTGGAGACGTTGCTCCCAATGTTGTGGAACTTTTACCCGACATTGAGATGAAATGACATCTCAAGCCTTGCTGCCCAATGATGACCTAGTAGCCAATGTAACGATTTTTAGCATTTAAAAACAAACAAAAAAAGAATATAATGAATATACATAGATTTAGCCCTCTAATACAAAAATATATTTCTTCAGATTTACATGCTGCAGCTCGCCGTAACACGTTAAAGCCGCACTCGTCAGCTGGCAGAAAAAGGGAAATGTTCTGTATATATTGGACTTTAGGGATAACGAGATGCGTGGGAAGCAAACACTCTACTAGTTAGTAGCATAGACGGGTGTCCGATAAGAGAAAATTTTACTTTGACACTTTGCAGAATAAGTCCATTTTCAATGATGGTGGTCGACAGGTGGATTTTACGTAGGTTGTGGGGAAAAGAGTATGAAGACATATAACAACCGAACCTGCTTCCCGGCACTGGCTTGTGCCTATGAAAAGGTAATTGTAGATGTTCCTTATAGAACTGTTTGCACACTCTTAAAGCCACTTCTTTAGAACTAGAAGTTGTTCATTGTCGTCGTTTAGCCTACCTGTCACGTAGGGACAAGGTGAGCTTTTGGGACCACATTACGTCCGCCATCCGCCATGCGTCTGTGCGTCTGTAAACAATTTCTTCAAACAATATCTTCTAAACCACTGATCAGATTTTGACATAATGTCACAGGAATGATCCTTTGATGGTCCCCTTTCACAGTTTTTCAAACGGTTCCGGTCCGTGGCACATCAAGGTCACAGGAGCCAAAAATAGATTTTTTTTTCCTGAAACCATAAATACTTCTACCCTGAAATCGCAATGCCCAGGTCTGTGGTAATTGCTTTGAACCTTCATCTGGTGGACCTTAACCGCGATTGTTTAAATTATAGCCCTGGGGCCAAACATCACACCGCCCCTGGACCCACCTGTTTTAAATAGACTTACAGGGGTAACCTTTAAACATCTTGACTGAAACAAGAAGGCCGAGGTCTTTAACATTTGACATGCAGTTTCAAGTAGAGCCTGGGGCCAAAATGGCCCACCAGTTTTACATCGACTAAGATTGGGAAGAGGTTTAAAATCCCCTTGTCTGAAACAAGAAGGCCCAAGTCATTGATATTTAGTTAGAAGATTCATCTTGTGGCCCGCTGCTAAGATTGTTCAAATTAAAGCACCGGTGCCAATCTCCGCCTTGTGCACTAGGAACTTACCCTCAATGTGTGCCCATATAGTGAAATGCATCAGCTGTGTATAACTAATATGGGAACCACCGACTCATCAGTCTAGCTTCTGATTCCAACCCTTCTCCAAGCCACGCCCGGTTGTCACCATGAGGCATTGTTAGCACAAGCACTTCATCTCTCTATGGCGTATTAGGATCTGACCCTCAATGTCCACAAGGTGCCGAGACATTGGCATACATGTCAGCTCTGTATTGCTAAAGGGAATCTCACAAGTCTAGCTTCTGATGCTAACTCTGTTAGTCCCGCCCCTACCCCACCCAACCCCAAACCTTGTCACCATGTGACATTGTAAGTAAAGTAGAAGTAAAACAAAGATCAGGAATCGATACGATTAACTTACTCCACCCATCAAAGACACCAAAGGGAAAAAAACACAAACATTAAGCGACCAGACCATAATGGAAACCTAAACGAAGGAAGGCCATAAGGACAGTTCCTTTCCCACTAAATGGCCATATGGCCACCCAAAATAAAAAGACACAAGTGATACACACAGTAGGTAACAAACAACAACATAAATAAACCGCCACAGAAGAACCGCATTGGAACGGTCAGTGGAAAGATTTCCCCTGGGGGGCTTAAATCGATTTTACGTGGCCACAATCCTCGACCTTACTTCCGTCGCGATTTAGACAAATAATTTGTTCAGTCCGCATGAAGGCCTCCTAACTCATCAGTGCAACATCTCCGTGAACACAAAAAATCAAAGAACCACAAAGGTGAGACAACAGTGAGGACTCGACAGCAAGAAACCACTGAAATGCTGGAGCAAAAGAAAACCAACAGTTAGACTCCGATGGGCCCAACCCAGAGAAAGAGCATCGGACACCAACCAACATTACCAAGAATTAGATCTCTCTAATTCTCAATAAGCCTTTACGTTGGAGCCGTCATAGAATCTGAGGCCTGACCCACCGGCGTGCAATTAAAGAGGGAAGCAATGTTGCCAACCGTGATTGGGCTAACTACCATGCATGCAGTCTGTCGTATAACATCCATGTTGTACCCAATCTTTTTATATCGAAGAATGAAACTTAAGACTGAGCCAGTTCGTCGCCTTCTGGTGCATTAGAATCTGACTCTGACTGTCCAAATGGTTCCAGATAGAGACATTCAAGTCAGATCTGTGTTAACAAAGCGAACCACCGCCTCATCTTATGCCAATCCCCCACCCTCCCACCCCGCCTTTGTCACCACGGGCATTGTCAGTTACACTGGGCAACTGTCGGCTCTGCATTGTCAAAGGAAACTTTTGAAAGCCTTCATCCCCTGCAAGAAAACAATTAAGAAGGCATGTTACATAGGTGACCCTCAGACAAAAATGTCAAAATTGATTCCCTCCACTGAACGATATTGCCACAAAAACTAAAAAAAAAAAAAAAACTTTTAAAATGACTTCTACTCCTGAAGAGGTAGACTGATTTTGAAATAATTTCACAGAAATGCTGCTTGGGTCACTGTCAAATAAAAAGGCTCAAACCGCTCACTCCATTTTATGTTACCTACCATGTTTCTGTACAGTAAGGATCAGGTGAACGATCCAGGGCCATTTTGGCCCTCTTGCAATGTCTTGTTTTCAACAATGTCAATTAGGCCGACCAGATGAAGTCACGGCTATTTACATTGAACTTTTCCTACTGCTGGTACCCAACTTTGATTCAACGTTAAAACAAAGTTCGTAACGTAGGTTTCACGTTGATTCAGCACTGAATTAACTTATTGCTGGAAGCTGTTTCTCAGTTGACTGACTGTGATTTTTATCTCACCAGAGCCAAATGATCCGGGGGAGCATATAGGATATGCAGTTGTCCGTTGTCGTCATATGTCGTATATCTGGTGTCGTCTGGCGTCAACACTCTCATGAAACCACTGAGCCGATTGGGCCCAAATTTAATCTGTAGCAGCCTTCGGCTGGGTGAGTGTAATTTTTGTATGAAAATCAGCTGTATAAGTTTCCAAAGACTTATAATGGGGAACATTAAAAATGTCATTTACTGACAAGCGTCTGCAGATATTTTGACAAAACTTTCATAGAAATGTCCCTTTGATAATATTCTATCTGTCATATGATTTAAGGCCTACTGCTCATATTTATTGGTTGCCATGAAAACCAAAATGCCCCCCCCCCCCCAAAAAAAAAAAAAAAAAAAAGAAAAAGAAAAATTAAACAAAATCACCTCCTCAGAAACCATATTCTTTATGAGGCTCAGACTTCGTGCAGATATCATCTTATCAGCCTTTGCAGGTTTTGTGTTTTTTTGTTTTTTTTTTATTAAATTCTGTTCTTTAGTTCGGTTGCTATGACATCTTAAGAATTTCCATAGACATACAATGGGAAAACTTGAAAAATGGTACTTTCTGCCGAGCCTTTGCGGATATTTTGATAAAACTTTCATAGAAATGTTCCTTTAGCAATCTTCTACCTTTTATGATAAACGGCTTATTAGTTTGGATACTATGGCAACGCGTAGTGTCCATAGACTTACAATTAGGAAAATTGCAAAAATGGCATATACTGCCAATTCATTGCAGATATTTTGACAAAACATTTATGGCAAGTTCCTTGAAGCAATATGTTTTTGTGCAACTGCTGGTTTTGCACTGGCGGTTCAAAATTCAAAACCACTGACCCAAAACGTCCCCTGGGGACATGCAAAAATCCGCCAAAATTTTGTTTCGAAGCCCCTCCATCCCCCCCCCCCCCCAAAAAAAAAAAAATGGGCGTGACAGGGCCATGACCCAGCTCCATCACATTATAAAAGGCCAAATCATCAATCAGAAAACTTTAAGATCCCTACCTCTAAACTATATACATGTATATTCGTGTCCCTAATAATAAGATGCATACAGACACGCCACTCGGGGGCACCGAGGGTGCCCCGGGGCTACCGCCCCCACCCCAACCTCCACACACAAACTCACTACAATAAAGACCTCATATCTCAAAACCCATTCAAATCCCCACCCCTTGAACTTTATAAACTCTTGTTTCTTATTGTAAGAGACATTCAGTGGCACCAATCTGGGCGTCCCCCACCCCGGGATGCACTGGGGTTATGCCTCATCCCTCCACTTCATAAAAGGCCATATTTCTGAGAACCTCTTCAGACCCTCACCCCTAAACCTTATAATATCATGTTACTAATGATAAGATGCATTCAGTGACACCAACCTTCAGGTCCCCTTGGGTGACCCTTGCGATGCCCAAACCCCTACTTCTTAAAATGTCATGTATCTCAGAAACCGTTCAATTCCCAACCCCTAAACCATAATATACTCATGTTCATAATAACAAGACTAATTCTGTCACACCACCCTTGTGGTCTTCCGGATTGTTCTGTAGCAATGCGCCACCCTTCCGGTTCATAAAAGGCCATATATCTCAGAAACAATTTACATCCCAATTCTTGATCTTTTTTTGTTTTGGGGTGGGGCGGGGCCCTTTAAAGATTATTCAACTTATATCGAGCTGATTGTTTATCAGATGTGGAGGAAAACCGGAGTACCTGGAGAAAAACTACCTTCCGTTGCAGAAGTTGGCGTCTCACATGTGAGCCGAGCAAGGTTCGAACCACAACGGTGTGAGACCTTATGGTTAAGAGTCAGCGCTATATCTTACGCACTAGGCCACGGTTGCTCGTCAGCCCTTAATCATATCCTTGTTCCTCATGATAAGACACATTCCGGCGGACCAACTTGAGGGTCCCCGCGGGCCCACAGGAGCTATTCATCACCCCTTCACTTCATTAAAAGGCCTCATACCTCCAGAACCATCAAGGTTCCCACCCCTGAACCATATATATTCTTTGTCCTATTGATAAGACCTATTCAGTGAAAAAAATATTGAGTTCCACCGAGCCATGTCCAAACCCCTACACTGCTAAGATGGCCTCATTTCTCAGGAATCATACATATCCCCGCCCCTGAACCATATAATGGCAAATCCATTAATAAGGGCTCCCTTGGGTCCATCCCCAACCCTTCCACTTCATAAAACGCCTACTATTTCAGATATTGAGTCCACATAGGTGGTCATTTGAGTTTGGGGGTTCGTTTTGGGGACTTAATAATCGGTCGGTAGCTGCTAATATTCCGTGCCCACCTAAGCTGTGGTGAGTATTGTGGCACAGGGGCCTCTTGTTTTAATTCATTCCACCTTTTACATAATATAAGAAGTGCATCAGTCATACTTAGTACATACTTACATCTACTAGTACAGGCATGTCAATATGAATGCTTCACACAGATTTGGTTAACGTACCACAAGTCATCCTTATTCTACTTACATATATTTCATGTCTGATTGACAATGCAAAAACGATGCATCGCTTCATTTCTGACGCGCTGCTACAACAACAGCTATGAAACAATAACTGGTATGATTCTCCATTTTAAAGTTTACGACAACGTAACACCAAACACATTGTCAGCACAATACTATACTAAAGAGAAATTAATTTTCTTTTACAGCTGTTCATGAAAGTATGAACGCTGTGGGTCGACTGCAAAGTAAATGAACCCCGAAGGGGTTCATGTGAAATTAGGTAGCCACCCACTGCCGTGCATACTATCATGAACAGCATAAAAATAAGTTTATTTCTTATTAGCTCACCTGAGCCGAATGCTCATGTGAGGTAATAGTATTCCATTGCTCCGTTGTCCGTCGTCCGTTCACATTTTTCAAATAAGTATATCTTCAAAGTCAGTGGGCCAATCATGATTAAATTCCACACGAAGCATTGTCAGGTAGGTGGAAAGAACGCCTATTGTTTGGGGGCAGATCAGATGGAAACTCGTGTTGCCATGGCAACATATAGCTCACATAGACTCACAATGGGAAAAAACTTAAAACAATCTGTTTCTCTGAAACCACAAGGCCCAGAGCTTAGATATTTAGTATGTAGCAACGTCAAGTGGTCCCTTACATTAGTACTGCCAATCATGCCCCAGGGATCTAATTTGACAACGCCCTAGGATTCCTTAGCTTTCACAGACTTACAACAGGGAACAGGGCTTCAAAAATATTCTTCTCCGAAAGCATAAAGCTCATAGCTTAGATATTTAGTATGTAGCAACGTAATATGATCCCCTACATAAATCCTGCAAATAATGCCCGGGGGTACAAATTAGCCACGCCACGGGGCTCATAAGCTCCCACTGACTTACCAAGGGAACAACTTAAAAAATCTTCTTCTCTGAAACCACAAGGCACAGAGCTTAAATGTTTACTAAGTAGAAATGTAAAGTGGTCCCCTACATTAATCCTGCCAATCATGCCCCTGGGATCTAAATTGGCCAGGCCCCGGAGCTCCTTAGCTTCCAAAGACTTATAATGGAAAAAAAGGCTTCAAAAATCTTCTTCTCCGAAACCATATAGCCCATAACTAAGATATTTAGTAGGTTGCAAAGTAATACGGTCCCCTACAGAAATCCTGCCAATCATGTCCCTGGGGTCTAAATTGGCCAGGTCCCGGGGCTCCTTTGTTTCCATAGACTTCTTCTTCTCCGAAACCATAAGGCCCATAGCTAAGATATTTAGTAAATAGTTTAGATGCAAAGTAATACGGTCCTCTACATAAATCCTGCCGATCGTATGCCTGGGGTCTGGATTTTCCACGCCCCGGGACTCATGGAAAAAATTGGAAAACAACTTAAAAATCTTCTTCTCTGAAACAACAAGGCCCAAATCTTAGATATTTAGTATGTAGCAATGTCAAGTGGTCCCCTACATAAATCCTGCCAGTCATGTCCCTGGGTCCAAACTGGCCACACCCCGGGGCACCTTAGCTCCCATAGACTTACGATAAAGAAAAAGCTTAAAAAACTTCTCTGAAACCATAAAGCCCATAGCTTAGATATTTAGTATGTACCAGCGTGAAACGGTCACCTATATAAATCCTGCGAACCTTGCCTCTGGAGTCAAAATTGGCCACTCCCTGGAGTTCATAAGCTCCGTAGATAAACAATGGGAAAAACTTAAAAAATCTTCTTCAAAAGGCCCAAAGCTTGGATATTTAGTACGTAGCAGCGTCAAATGGTCCCCTACATAAATCCTGCCAATCATGCCCCTAGTGTCCAAATTAGCCAGGCCCCGGGGCTCCTTAGCTACCTGTGCTTATAATGGAAAAACGCCATAAAACTTCTTTTCTGAAACCATTACATTAAGCCCATAGCTTAGATTTATTATGCTCTAACGTGAAATGGTTACCTTCATAAATCTTGCCAACCATGCCTCTGTGGTCAGAATTGGCCACGCCCCTGGGCTCATTAGCTCCCATAGACTAATAATGGATAAAAACTTTAAAAATCTTCTTCTCTGAATCCAAAATGCCCAAAACTGGGGGTCCAAATTAACTCACAGCGGGGCTCCTTAGCTACCATAGACTTATAATGAAAACAAAAATGTTAAAAAAATGTTCCTCTTCTGAAACCATAAAGCCCATAGCTTAGATATTTTGTATGATGCAACGTAAAATGACCATCTACATAAATCCTGTCAACCATGCGGCAGGGGTCAAAATTAGCTCCTATAGACTTATAATGGAAAAAAAAAACTTAAAAAAAAATCTTGTCTGAAACCATTCGTCTCTGAGCCTTGAAGTTTTATATGTTACAATGCTATGTGTTGTCCTATATAAATCCTGCCAAGTTTGTAACTACAAGACTATAATAATAAAGCAAATAAATTTTGATCTTCTTTTTTCTGAAACCATAAGGCCCAGACCTTAGATGTTCAGTATGTAAAAACATTGAGTGGTCACCTACATTAATCCTACCAACCAGGCCTCTAGGGTCGAAATTGACTAACCCATGGGACCTTTTAACTCCTATTACGGCCTCTGTGGTGTTATGGTTATGCTACGCGCCTGATAAACCAGGGATCACAGGATAGACCGCAGGCTTCTCGAAACTTCCAGATGAGTCTTTAAACTGAGGTCCTGTTTACCTTAGCTGTTGGTGGAACGTAAAACTAAAACACACTCAATCAATAGTTCCTGTAGACTAATAATACAAAAAAAACCTTAAGAAATCTCCTGAGAGATTGGACAATTAGTATTGTTGCAACATCAATCGGTCACCAGCAATGGCTATGGCGTCTAAATTGGCCCTATCCGTTGGCTCATTATCTCCCACTGATTTATATATGGAAGACCTTCGAATAATCTTCTGCTCTGAAACCATGAGGCAAACAGCTTACTAAAATGTTCCTATGTGAGCGGTTAGGCTCATTGAGCCTCTTGTATTTACGTTCTTTGCTCCTCATCACTGGGCGCAAAAATGTTTGTACGGCAAACCTTCAAAGCTGAAAAATAACATGCTGTTTGTCTACGAAAAGATAAAGAGGGTTGACGCCGCTAACGCTCAATCAGATTATAGAGAACCATGGTTTGTACTGACGTCATATGATGTCACTGAAAATCATGTGACACAATGCGTTCATGGAAGTACGAAGTGCATTGCTTTCTATAGGTTTACATTAGGCTTTACACTGGAAATGTAAATATTAAGATATATTTTTATGGAAATCAAATAATCTCAATCATGTTAAGTAGTCCTTTAATATGCTTATGCATGTATAAATGTAATTCAATCTGCTCAAGCTAGAGTCTATAGTGTAGGTTAATATTTTTATATACTAAAAAAAGACACACTCGAGTGACTTCTTTTCTTTTTCTAGCCTTATGCAGAATCAATTATGGCATCTTCAAGCTAAGAATGTTAACCAGATGTTATTACTAAATGCGACGTTGGCGTCCAGATGAACTATTTGCCGTACGTGCCGTACTATGGGTTGGAATGGCGTTGATAGCACTTAATACGTGGGCTACAGTGTACACTGACGCGGTTTGGTGTGGCGTCGTTGGGGTGGTAGTGTTTTGAGTTGACATGTGTGACACTATGGACCGTGGCGTGTTGTGGAAGAAGTATGCATCTGCAAACTCATTTTGGTAAATGAGTCCCAATGCGCAACTAGGTGAAACGGAATATGACAGTATGACAAAATATTAACTTCTTTTTACATGCCGTGACACATTGTTCATTTCATGAATTATTTCTACGACTGATATTATGCACGTCAACAGCCCAATGGTATGGTATCCGCATGTACATAGAGGAGCAGATGGAAATATATTGAATTGCGTTCGTATGCTATGGACAAGGAACATATGCTTTTTAAAAATCACCATTTAGGAATTCCATTGTATGAAACTAGAGACTGAGGGCATATTCATGAGTTATACTTATGACGCCCCGAATTCCCCCACCCTCCGCCACCACAACGGGTGAGGGAGACATATTGTTTTGCGCGGATCCCGTTTGCGATGGAATCGGCGCTGGTGTGGTCTGTTTCATCACGAAAACACGCCTATAGAAATTTGACCCCTTAAGCCCCACTTTTATAATGTAAACCTTGGGTTTACAGGGGTATACCTTATTTTTCTTAATTCTGCTCGAAAACAGAGAGTATGGGTACCCACAATCTATGTTATAAGCAGAGATATGAAAAATATCAGGATTTGTATCTGAAAATTCTCTTTTTTGGTGGTAATTTTTTACCAATACACTTGATTAGGCATGTTGTCGTAATCTCCGTAACCTATTGGTTGATTCTGACTTAACTTGCATGGTTCTATCACTTGGCTAGGGGACAGTCATTAGGCTTTAATGGCCTTGGCCTTAGTGTCAAGGGCACAGGTCTCCGAAAACTGTCAATTTCGGCCAAAATGGCTCGCCTGCAATCTCTCTCATGAACATATTAATGAATTTTGTCACACTGGGTACAATATATCACTGCAGCATACCTGAGATTTGAATAGGTTTTAATGAGCTTTACCTTATTTTCAAGAAAAGCTGTCAGATTTGGCTCATCCACAACATCGTGAATGAGTGTTTGAGTTTTACGTCCCACCAACAGCTAAGGTTATACGGAGACGGGATCTCGGTTTAAAGACTCATCCGAAAGTCTGGAGAAGCCCAGGATCGACCCTGCGATCCCTGGTTTACCAGGCGACTAGCGTAACCACTACACCACAGAGGCTTCTATGTCTCGTGAAGGAATCGATGAAATGTGTTCACACTTTCTACAAATGAATATATCATTGCAACCTACCAAAGATTTGATTAGACTTTGGTGACCTTGGCCTTAATTTAAAGGGCAGTGGCATGGCTTGTCTGCACCTTATCTAATGAACAAATCATTGAAACTTGGTCAAACTAGGAAGCATCCACGCGGATCAATTTGTTATTGTTAATATGCTTGATACTGCATTTGAATTGAGGGCGGGGGTTGAAATTTCATATACTCCGAAGTTACAAACCCACCCCTCTCCGTTGGTTTTGCTGCTGACCATCTCAAGGTGGTCGTTCGGTTCGTAGTGTCTTATTTGTTAATTGGATTTGTGCTGTTGGTTCATGTTTCGTCTGATTTTTTTGTGTGGGCATCCATCATGTCCATGTCGCTTACATTCTTTAGGTCGCTTGAGATGGCTGCGTTCTTTCATCGAGGCCTTTCCTGAGTGACCTTTTCATACTTGTTTGGTACAATATATCATTGCAGCATACCAAAGAGTAGATTAGATTTTGATGACTTTGACACAATTTTCAACGGCACAGCCTCCTCGCCACCACCCCCCACTCCTCCTCCGAAAAAAAAAAAAAAAAAAAGAAAACCATGAATTATGGCTTCCCCTGCGCCCTATCATGTATCTCATAAACCGTTCAAGCTTGCATTGCTCAAGCTTGGTATAATTTTTATTGCCACCTACCAAAGATTTGATAAGATTTTGGTAACCCCGATCTTATTTTCAAGTGAACAAGCACCCCCATACCCCAGAAAAGTCTGTCAATTTGGGTTTCTTGGCTTCTCTGCGTTCTATCCTGAACATATTGCTGACATTTGGTCAAAATTGGTATAATTGATCATTGCATCCTACAAATAAGGATTACATATTTTAGTGACCTTGACTTTTTTCCTAGGTCACAGGCTCTCGAAATTTGTCAATATTGAGCAAATAATGGCTCATATGCACCCTGTCTCTTAAGAATTGGTGAATGTTGGACACGTTGGTACAATATAGATTCAAACCTAACACAAATTTGATTACATTGTGGTGATCTTGACCTTTTGTAAGGTCACTTGCTCCCGAAAACTGTCAGTTTATGCACCTAAGATTTTGGTGACCCACACCTAGATTTTGAGGTCAAATAGTTGTTTAGATTATGAGTATGGTGTTGGGGGCATTGTTTTCCTCTGAAAACATTTTTAGATCCATTTTGTCGTTTGTTCATTGTGCTTGCTTTTGATCAGATAATTGCTAAGTGAATATTTGTTAAAACATCTTATTCTGACATTTCATTCGAGCATCCACAATCTACATTGCTCAGAAACATAGATTCTACCCAGCGGGCATATGCCGTTTATACAACGCCGCCTCAACGTCGATGCAACCACATGTGTCCGCTGGGTAGCGGTTTGATTTAACCAAATCATGGAGTCAATAAAAACGATCATCAAGTTCTTCACTCAATTTATATACTTCAGTGTTTTGTATTGTTAACGGTGGCAATTCTAACGAACATACATCATAAATGTTTGTTCGTCACTCATTGTAAACTCGTCTATGTTTTTCTTTCTTTGAGGCGATTCAAACGAAAATCTATAATTTTGTTCACTCCGTTTAATTTTCTATGCATTCGTAATACACATTCTTGCATTTATGCATCAGTAAGCAGTCAGCATCAATGACTTATACCTGTTTACAATGGTTTGTTTGCTTGCATTGTGGTTTTTCGTCCCAATCAATATTATTTAGATCATTTTTGAGACATTTTTGTCGAATCTGATGACATTGAAATGAAATGACTTCTCAGGCCCTACAGTCCATAGAAACCGCTTGGGTTAAAGGAGGGACTCGACTTGCATCGTTTCTCCTGGGCAAGCATAGACCTTGGTGGTTTACCAATACTTTTAGCTCTTCGTGGTGGAAAAACAATGCAGCCCAATCTATTTCTTCAAGCCCCGATTGGTGGGGGCTCGTTTACAATGGTAAAGCTTGGACCTGAATGGCCTTGCTTCGGACAGAGATAATGTTTTATTTCTAATGCTTTGTACATGTGCACCAAAATCCTCAGAAGTTTCCTATTTCGACGAACTTTTCCCAGTGTACGCAGAAATCAGAATCCTTTTTGCTGTCTTGGGATTGGTCCCCAAAACGCTTATATTATCATGTTTGGGATCGATCCCAAAACTGATATGTTTAACGTGGCAAAAAAAAAAAAAAAAAAAACATTTTGGGATTGATCCCAAAAAAAAAACAAAAATTCACCTGATTTATAAAAATGTTAATTATTTTCTGGGATTGATCCCAAAATTGTTTATATCATTTGCAACTGTGTTGATGTGTTGAGATTTATTTTCGGGATCAATCCCAAAACACTCGAGTGCATGGGATAATGCTTTTTTTCAGTCTTGGGATTGGTCCCAAAAACGCTTATATTTTCATGTTTGGGATCGATCCCAAAACTGATATATGCAACATGCAAATAAAAAAAAAAAAAAAAAAAAAAAACATTTTGGGATTGATCAAAAAAAAAATCACCTCATTTATAAATCTGTTCAGTAATTATTTTCTGGGATTGATCCCAAAAGGATAATCTACTGATCTATTTAACATGTGAAAAAAAAGGAAAACTTTGGGATAGATCCCAAAAATTATTTATATCATTTACAACTGTGATGATGTGTTGAGATTTATTTTCGGGATCAATCCCAAAAACACGAGTGCGTTGGATAATGCCCTAAGATAATGAAAATTAGTCTTGTATATTTGAACTTTGTACATGCTTTTTATGTGTTTGAGAAATTCTGTGCCCAAGATTTTGGAAAGAATGACCAAGAAAATCGTAAAAAATACCGTAAATTATTAAAATATGACCAAAAAAAAGAGGAAATAAATATATTTTCCTCTTTCAAAATATACTTGGTTATATGTAACTTTCCTTTCTGCCTACAGCATGTCCTACTCAGGTGCTTTGATCTGGAACAGTATCCCACTTGAAATAAAGAATGCAACTACCTTTAGTTCTTTTGTAAATAAATGTACTGTTTTGTTGAAACATTAAGGTCTTTTCACATTTGGACCACCGCCGCCATTAGCTGAATTTTATCTATTGAAAATGCATCTTTAAGAGTGTGTATGAATATGTATGTATGTGTGGATGCGTGAATGACATAATGCACTTTATATTGTTGTTTATGATGTATGTTACGTAGTAGTTATTTGTTAGAGGGCCTCAATGAAAATTGGTTCGCCAATTGAGTTACCCTCTTAAAATAAAGTCGTTACTTACTTACTTACTTACTATGTCATGAGGGCACACGCTTTGCTATTTACGAAAAACAGACACTAACCCATTGTATGCTGATGGACCTTTTCATTGTTAGAAGTTGGACAAGTCTATTTGTCATATATGGGGTGGTAGACCTATTAGCAAGTAGTGCAGGCACTGATCAGATGCCTAGTCCGGTTTGCCAAGGTACCCCTTTAGGGGTTTCCCGCCTACAATGGGTTAAGGCTGAATCGTATTTTTGTGATCGACGCTTTTATCTCTAATTACACTGAAAACTCTTTGATAAAGCGATGAACATCACGAAAACACGCCTATATAATTTTGACCCCCTTGAACCCCACTTTTATATAGTAAAACTAGGGCTTCCGGGGGTATACCTTATTTTTTCTTATTTCTGCTCTAAAATATAGATTGTGGGTACTCGTTAGAACCACCTCGATGAGGCGGCTCTAACGAGTGCCCACAATCTATATTTTGTGAAGAAATAAGAAAATATCACAATTTTTCATCCTAAAATTTTCATTTTTTCGGCGATAAAGGTGGCAATGTACTTGTATAGACGTGTTTGCGTAATGAGGTACCTTGAGTTCCTTTCTGGTCTTCTCTAGAGTTTCGGATGTGTCATTTAAACAAGGTCCTACCTCCGTATGACGCTCTTTGTTAGGTAAGGGTTAGATGTGTTTACCAAACCTGCCAGGGTCCTTCCGGAGTACTTTTTTTCGCGGTTTATTACTGTTATAGTTCGTCTTTGCATATACATTTAAGGAATGCTAATATATTTTTTATTCTGGATAGCCGTAAGGACATTTTGTGAGCAAGCACATGTACTTTTCCTTTTTGCTTTCCGATTGTGGTACTGTTTCCATTATAGTGAAGTAATTTACGTTCGTGTTTCTGTTTTTTTTTTTTTTTTTTGTATCGTTAATGGGAAGTATTGGTAATTGTATCGATTCCAGATCATTGTCTTCACTTCTATTCTCCAGACGCTCATTGCCTTCACTTCTATTCTCTATCTCTATCTATCTTCTTATACTAAGTCGGTCATATTTGGCCATTACCTCAGTTAGGTGCGTAGCTAAATTTAGAATTTAGCTTAAAAAAAAAAATAAAAAAGAGAAGTCACTGGATGAGTCCTTAAAACTATTTACAATCTGGATAACAGAGGTATACTAAAACGCATACCTCTGAGTCTCAATCTTACACTGTATGGGCTTTGAACTCCTCTGCAGTCTTAGCATTCACCACAGAAGAGGGAAGACTATTCCACTGGGGAATAGTCCTAGGGAAGAAGGAATTTTTCAGGGCATCACTGTAGGACTGGTACCTGTGATACTGTGAGTTGTTTACTTTTGATGCCCTTGTTCGAGTTGAAACTGTCACAGGGGTCAAGTATTTATCTTTATTAACGGCCACTGTACCTGAATGTATCTTATAGAAGAAGGTTAAAGAGGACTGCTCACGACGGGCCTCTAAGGACGGCCATTCTAGCTCGTTAAGCATGTCACCGACGCTGCTTCTATTGCGCCATCGTCGGCAGGTCCATCGAGCAGCTGTCCTCTGCACCTTCTCCACCTGCTGAATCTGAGTTTTAACATAGGGATGCCAAATGGGTGATGCATATTCTAGCTGAGGGCGAACCAATGTTTTATATGCAACATCCTTTGTCTGCCTAGGTGCAAAAGCCAAGTTTCGTCTAAGAAATCCTAAAGTCCTAGTTGCTTTTGATGTTATTTCTGAAACGTGTTGACCCCAATCAAGATCATCAGTGATGGTGATACCAAGATATTTGGCGGATTGAACCTGCTCCAAGATTTGCTGGTGTAGTTTATAGTCAAACTTAATTTGTTTGTCAGGAGGGTGTCGCGACACCCTCATTGAATGACATTTGGCCACATTGAACTTCATCTGCCAATCGGCCTCCCACTGTGCTAGTTGATTCAGGTCATCTTGTAGAATAAGACAGTCAGAAGAAGAATATATATTCCTTTAAAGGACACAATCATCAGCAAACAAACGGACAGATGACCTGATGTTATCAGGGAGATCATTAGTGAATACCAAGAAAAGGACCGGTCCAAGGACCGAACCTTGGGGGACACCAGATAAAACAGGGACTGGATCAGACGCTTGACCATCAAGTACAACTTGTTGTGAGCGCCCTGAGAGCCATGAGCTAATCCACCTGTGTGTGGATCCTCTTATCCCATAGTAATCCAATTTATACAATAGCCTCCTCTCTATTCTCTTTCGGATGAGTATTTTCACTGAGCGTTCCAATGCGGTTCTTCTGTCGCGATTTATTTTTGTTATGTTTGTTTGTGAGTGTGTTTATCGCCTATACATTCGTACCTTTAATGTGGTTTTGGATAGCCAATTGACCATTTCGTGGGAAAGTAACTGTCCTTTTGGCTTTCCGCTATTGACGTTTCCGTTAGGGTCTAGTTAGTTCATGTTTGTGTTTCTGTCCTTTTGGCGTCTCTGGTTGGAGATGTGGTTAATTGTATCCATTCCTGATCATTGACTTCACTACTATTTTTAAACGAAGTCATAAACATCATAGTGTAGTTTATATTTTCTTGTCCTTTGGCATCATTGATTCCATTGTTGAATTTTGAGAATATCCGAGGGTCACTGATGAGGCCTAATTGGCCGAAACTAGCTAGTCTGGCCAATAAAACAGGTACACTCCACATTTTCCAGTTCTGTGGTGTATCCATTGCTTCCAACTGACAACCCTGTCTAGAACATATCATCTCCGTATGAACTTAGTTGTTGATGAAACTTATAGTCAAACACATACATACACATCGCTGGTTACTACTTCAAAAACTTCAAGAGTCTTATTAGTCTCAGTAACATTCAATAATACACCGGTGTGGCAAAGTGTTTTTTTCACACTGCCAGAGTAGCTATTTTTTTTCTAAAGACAATTCGTTATACAGTAGAACTTCGATGGCTCGAACACCGATGGCTCGTTTACCATGGATGTGTCGAACCCATTCTTGAGTCCCTAGCGAATTCCTCTACATAAGAAATAGTGGGGGATAATTAATGAGATTTTAGTCTTTTATCTTGCAAATGCATGCTGTGTGTACTCATTAGAATCGCCTCGATGAGGCGATTCTAATAAGTACACACAGCATACATATTCATTATAGAACACCGAAAAGATGTCTAAAAGTATCTCGTTATGCCTCCTGACAGTAACCTTAGTGGCTCGAACTACCCCTGTCTCGAACAGATTTTCGAGGTCCCAAAGGTGTTCGAGCCATTGAAGTTCCACTGTATTTTGTTTTCTTATTTATACTGTTAACATGGTTTGTGGGTGCTCGTTGGAACCGCCTCATTGAGACGGATCTAATAATTACCCACAACGTATGTCTTGGAGCAGTAATATAATAAATAATGTAAACGCCCGTAAACCCCAGTTTTCTCTATATAAAGTAGGGCTTAAGTTAGTCTTTATTCCACAGACTTGTTTTTTATGCATAGCAGGCCGGATTCTTAATTACTTAGTCCCCAATTCCGACGACCTGTCTCCAAGTAACGAAGCGAAGAAAGAGCTGCATTGTTAATATTAAGAGCATCACGAAAACACGCCTATATAATTTTAAACCCCTTGAACCCCACTTTTATATAGTAAAACTGGGGTTTGCTTGCGTAAACCTTATTTTTCTTATTTCTGCTCAAAAATATAGATTGTGGGTATTCGTTAGAACCGCCTCCTCGAGGTGGTTCTAACGAGTACCCACAATCTATATTTTGAGCAGAAATAAGAAAAATATCACATTTTTCAGCTTAAAATTTTCCTTTTTTCGGCTGTAAAGTTTATAGGCGTGCTTTCGTAATGAATTGACAACGACTTATGTTCATGGACTTAATGTTCTTTTCCTTTGGGATCATTGCTTCCATTGTGGAATTTTGAAAATATTTGAGGGTCACTGATGAGGCCTAAATGGCGGAAACTAGCTTGTCTGTCCCAGAAAAATGTACACTCCTTATTCCCCAGTTCTGTGGTGTATTCCTTGCTTCCAAAGAATAACCTTTTCTAGAACATATTTAACGTCACTACAGCTGTTGTTTGGAAATGTGTGGCGGCCGTAAAAAGTCTCCCTGCCCTACATCATAGTGTAGTTTATATTTTCTTGTCCTTTGGGATCATTGCTTCCATTATGGAATTTTGAAAATATTTGAGGGTCACTGATGAGGCCTAAATGGCCGAAACTAGCTAGTATGTCCCAGAAAACATCTACACTCCATATTTTCCAGTTCTGTGGTGTGTTCCTTGCTTCCAAAGAATAACCCTTTCTAGAACATATTTGTCTCATTTGACTTCGGTTTTCGCGGTTCAAATTTTCATTTAGTATAGCACAATTAATGTTTTTGTATTATGTAAACGAATTTGAGACTGGATAATTGCACTATTCCGAGTGTCGCCAACATTGATACGACATATCAACGTTGGTCCGACGTTGACCCGACATTTTGTGTTGGCTGGGTACGTTGTTTGCCTTATTGTTGTTACATCATAATTTATCTACGCGTTAATACTTTAAGGCAGGGCACATAATGCTGACTGAGAAATATACTTGTTCGCTTCTATGTACATTTAATACATTTTATCTGCGCAATTCAATTTCATTCTCATCCTCGCTGAGCGTGAAAACTATTGGTTACTTTGGGACCAGTTCTCCGGAGACTGTTCCACGAAATACAGGATCATGAGATGAAAACTTCTGTGACAAAAAGTAATCGAATAGAAAGATACATTAACCTAAATTCTGACAATTCGTTTGCATAATTTGTCTAGGGAGATCGCATTGAGAATTCTTCAAATCGCGAAGTCTTTATTGCTCACGAGAACTCGGAATGATGTACACGTAATTGCAAAAATCATTACGATAACACAGCCGTGCAACATAGTGTATTTTTTCACATCTCCAAAATGACTACTTTTCTCAAGAAAATCCTTGATATTTTTCTTATTTGTACCTCAAACAAAGATTGCGGGTGCTCGTTAGAACCGCCTCTTTGAGGCGGTTCTAACGAGTACCCACAACCTAAGTCTGGGAACAGAAATAAGACAAATAATGTATACCCCCGTAAACCCCAGTTTTCATTATTTAAATTGGGGTTTAGGGGGTGTTCATTTCACGGACTTGTTCACGTGATGTGGTGATACAATCAAATCTCGGACAAAATCCCACCCCGGACAACATCCCTCTCGGAGCGAATACACATTTTTTGTAAACTACGGACAAGACACCGCCCCTCATTTCTTTTAGGTGGATAAGATCCTTTCGGACGAAATTCCCCCGCACACACCCCCCCCCCCCCCCTGCTATTTATCATGGTGGAATGAATCCAACCTACCTTCACATGCACAATTATAAAACTGAATTTTTTTAATTAATATATACATGCGTCATTTGAAAACTGCAGATTAGAAATCAGATGTGGTAGCTGGAGAAATTATTGCAACAAGCATGTAGTACAGAACAGGTACAACAAGGGACAAAATGCAGAACACTGAAATGATATAGTGTTACTAAATACTAACAACGAATAGGAACATGACAATGGAACAAACATAGTTCTTCGCCCATGGCAAGAGATTAAAGTCATTCAATTGACATGTTCAATTATCATCAACAATTATTGACATAATACAAATTATAAAGAAATGTGTAAAAAAAAAATAACAATTAACAAGCAGAATTTTCAAACTGTTATATCATCCTATAAACAAATTAAGTCTGTAATCAGTTGTAATCAAAGCTAATTTGGTCCAGGACAACAATAATATTAAAACAATGTTTCTTTTTCTGTGAGATTAACTGGACAGCACTGCACAGGGGTGGCACTTTGAGTAGCAGAAGGAAGTTTAACTACTATCTCCACATTCACTATCCGGAAGGTTTTAGTTTTACCTGATCGAACAACATCCTTCTTTGTCCCCGTGCCTTTTCAGGCTATAAAGAAGAATAATAAACAAATTTGTATAAACTTATTAGTCTCTTTAGGGAGTGAAAGAGCATAATAATTTAGAAAATGTATCCATAATAATAAAAAAACATGTTTGTCATTTCCCCTTTGCGATTAAATGAATGAAAATTCATCCGTCGCCAATCAATTTTCAATAACCAAAGTAACCGCTATTGTCCTTTGTGTTGTCGTGTCAGCGAATTGTCGTTGTCTATTAGCTGGGTTATCGGTGAGTTTTTATTTTTCAAGCTGTGTCGTAGAGTTGTCTGTCGGTGTGTTATCGTGCAGCGATATAATATGAATGTCGCCCTTAGAAACAAAGGCCCAGACACCTACATATACAAGCAATATAAAGCTGTTTATCTCGGCTGTACGGACTATTTTTCAGTTGAACGCCTTATGATGATGATGATGATTATTATTAGTAGTATTCCAGGCAAAGATGAGGCCTTCGATACGCGTACTATGAACATTAAGAAAACACGCCTATACATATACATTGTAAATTTTACCACCAAAAAAATGGAAATTTTCAAATTTTGATATTTTTCTTATTTCTGCTCAATACATAGATTGTTGATACTCGTTAGAACCGCCTCGGCGAGGCGGTTCTAACGAGTACCCACAAGCTATGTTTTTTGAACAGAAATAAGAAAAAATAATGTATACTCCTACAAACCCAAGTTTTACTATATGAAAGTGGGGTTATAGGGGCTCGAATTTATATAGGCATGTTTTCGTGATGCGCGCCGTGAAAAAAATGTTTTATGCAATTTGCGAACACGGAAGATTAAGATGAGCCTGCGTAACCGCGCAATCTGATCAATACATATGTGTTGGCTGCTTGGACACAACAATTCTTCTTGTTATATGTGCAATATTTCAAGATTTTTACTAGACGTTGGTGTAAGGCAGGCTGGTTTGTGTCGTACCTGTTCAAAACTGATCATTCGTAATTTGATCTAACTTGTTCGGCAGTCACAAAATAGAAATGGAGGCAATGATCAGGAATCGATACAATTAACCCACAGCTCCCATCAGAGACAGCAAAGGGAAAGAAACACAAACATGAAACAACATACATTAAGGGAAACATCAATTGCGAAAAGCCAAAAGGACACAAAATGACCAATAGGGTATCCAAAATAAAATAATATAATCGACACAAACATCCAAAGATAAACCATAACAAAAATAAACCGCCACAGAAGAACCACCTTGGAACGGTCAGCGGAAACGCATTTCATTGGGGCTTAAATCGATTTTACGTGGCCACAATCCTCTCCCTTACTTCCGTCGCGATTAAGACAAATACGTTGTTCAGTCCACATGAAGGCCTCCTAACTCATCAGTACAGCATCTCCGTGAACACAACAATCAAACGACCACAGAGATGTAACAACGGTGAGGACTCGACTGTTATTTGCCTGATTTGATTCTTTGGGTTGCAATTTATCGTCCGTGAACACATGTTCGTTTTTTTTAGACGTAGGTGCCAATTTTACCTGACATTGAGGTAAAATGACATCTCAAACCCTGTCCCCCCACCACGTACACCAAGGGCCTATGTGTTGTAAGGGACGGTCCGACACGCAACACTTTGCCCCCTTGAAGCGGTTTACCAGTATTCATGTGAGGTCAGGTGAAAGTACCGTGCAACCAAATCTATTTCTCCAAATGCACGCTTTTTGCCTGTGGCGGCCAAGGTAGTGAGAAACGGTTTCTGCGGCCTTGACGCTGCTACACAGAGCTGAAAGTTTGCGCTCAATGAATACACAAACCAGTTTGTATATATCATTAGTCAGACTACCATCTTCCCGTAGCATCGCAACCATCACGAAAACACGCCTATATAATTTTGATTCCCTCCAACCCCACATTTATACAGTAGAACTTCGATGGCTCGAACAACGATGGCGCGTTTACCACGGCTTAGTCCTAGAGAAAGCCTCTTCATAAGCAATAGTTGGGGATAATTAAGAAGATTTTAGTCTTTTATCCTGCAAATGTATGTTGTGTGTACTCATTAGAATCGCCTCGATGAGGCGATTCTAATGAGTACACACAGCATACATTTTCATTACAGAACATCGAAAATATGTTCAAAAGTATCTCGTTATGTCTCTTGGCAGCAACCTTCATTGGCTCGAACTACCCAAGTCTCGAACAGATTTTCGAGGTCCCAGGTGTGTTCGAGCCATCGAAGTTCGACTGTATAGTAAACAATGGGGTTTACAGGGGTAAACCTTATTCTCTTATTTCTGCTCTTCAATATAGATTGTGGGTACTCGTTAGAACTGCCTCGATGAGGCGGTTCTAACGAGTACCTACAATCTATATTTTGAGAAGAAACAGGAAAAATATCACATTTTTTTATCTTAAAATTTTCATTTTTTCGGCGATAATGGTTACATTGTATTTGTATAGGCGTGTTTTGGTAATGACTGAGGGACGTCGTATTGTTTACGCTTTTACATCACCCGCGGTGACCGCAGTCGGACTTAGCAAAAAGGTATGCATTTTTTTTTCAGTAAATCTACCACCTTTTTGTCTGCATGGTAACATTCCACGGGACAATTTTGGCAATATAGCATTGGACGAAGATCCAGTGTTTGTTTTGTTTTGTTTGTTTTTTTTTTTTGCTGATAATTGAAGTATATGCTTTTATTGTTCAGTACAAACCTGTGAGATGGTTCTAATGAGTTTAAACTTATATTTAAAACACACACACACACACACACACACACACACACACACACACACACACACACACACACACACACACACACACACACACACACACACAAAACAGGAAGTAATGGCGAGGACTGTGGCCACGTAAAATCGATTTAAGCCCCCAAGAGGAATTCGTTTCCGCTGACCGTTTCAAGGCGGTTCTTCTGTTGCGGTTTATTTTGTAGTCGTTTGTCTTTTGGTGCTTGTGTCGCTTATATTATTTTATTTTGGATACCATTTTGGCCATTTTGTGGGAAAGTAACTGTCCTTTTGGCTTTCCGCTGTTTCCGCTTGGGTTTGTTGCTTCATGTTTGTGTTTCTTTCCCTTTCGGTGTCTCTGATGGGAGCTGTGGGTTCATTGTATCGATTCATGATCATTGCCTCTACTTCTTTTTAATGTAGAAGTGACAAAAATCAGTTATCGTTCAAAGCCGATCGTATATGTTGCCATAGAAGATATGGAATGGAATGATCTGTGCTTTTTATGGATTAACATGTCCTCTGCCGACAGAAAATCTCATTTTTATCATTCAATGAGAACCCTGTGTTGAATACTTTTCGGATGTGGGACGGTAGGTTCTTTCCCTTTGGTGTCTCTGACGGGAGCTGTGGGTTGAATGTATCGATTCCAGATCATTGCCTCCACTCCTATTTTGGAAAGAACTGAGACAAAAAGGGTATATCTTTATAGACCCTGTGTCTATATGACCCGCGCAGTAATAAGTTCAGTATAAGGGTAATCGTTTGTACCGTTTAACTGAGAAGTATTGAATGTACACGTTGTTTTCTGGACCTCATCGAGGCGATTCTAATGCGTACACACAGCATACATTTGCAAGATAAAAGACGAATATCTCCTAAATTATACCCTCTATTTCTTATGTAGAGGATTTGCCTAGGGACTCAAGAACGGATTCGACTCAGCCATGGTAAACGAACCATTCGTGTTCGAGCCATCGACGGTCTACTGTATTTTGTGGATAGTACAATACATCGAGTATCTACATCTGGCATTGCAAGATTGGTGCTTTTTGTGTATCTCAGTAGGCTAGTTTGTGTTGTAGCTGATAGTTTGTCTTCTGGCGTTGCTCAAACCTCTAGAATCTGCATCTAACACCGGCTGTGTATCTGAGTAGGCCAATTTGTGTTCTACCTTTTTCAAATCGTGGAGATATGTTGTCTTGTGTTGTTCGTCGTATCTGCACATTATTAAATCATTCCTATTCAAAAGTATTGACATTTTACCACCGTATATGAAACATTTCAGACAAAAAAAATCAGTTTTTTTTTTCATATTTCTACTCAAAATATAAAATGTTAGAACTCTTTAGCGGCGAGGCGGTTCTTACGAGTACCCTAAATCCATATTTTTAATCAGAAATAATAATAATAAAAATGAAAATTATAATAAATATGTAAGTACCCATAAGTTCCAGTTTAACTACTATGGGGGTCAAAATTAGATTGGTGTGTTTTCGTGATGCCTACCTGTACCTGGTGCTTATCGGGGTGTTACGAATGCGTTATCCTGTTTGGAAAGCATGACATGTAGCAGTATCTGAATGCTGAACAGTAGGTTTATGGTGCAATGATAGACAAAATAGTAAAACATGTTTGCTTGTTTGTCATGACGTGGCTCTTATGTCCACCAGCAACATACGGCTATGAAAACAATGGATTCACAACTGTATTCATTTCAGTTTCTTTAAACAGTAGGACGGAAAAGTCAGTCGTCTGTTCGCACATTTCTGGGGCGTGAAATCCATCATATATCCATATAGCTGTAATTTCGCTTCACTTGTGATAGGATGAAGCGGGACACAAAACAAATACAAAATGACATTTGTGGTAAAGCAACCTTTAGGCCAGAAATGACATTAATTCAAGCTGTTCAGATGTTTTTACCTCATGTAATGCTAATGCCGCATGTTCCACAGATTGCGCGTCCGACCAATCATGACTTGAATCAGTCTGTGCAGACTGATTCATGCAGACTGATTCGTCTACATTGTCGCTAATACAAACTTGTAATGCTGGGATACATTTGCTTAATGTGATCGGTGTTTTCCGTCATATTTGAGCTTAAGTTCATCTGATGGTTTAATGTAGAGATGCACGCCATTCATTGGAAAAAGGCACATGATTCCATATATTTGTGTTTAGACTGCTAAACAACAGAAGATTCTTATAATTGCAGGAACAATGCAATGTGAAATCTCTCCGTTGTATATGACATTAATGTTGAAACTATAAAATATTTTAAATTACTGAGTTTCGTACAGTGTTTTGTTCTCTCATGTAATAGTTACCTTTTTTTGTCTCGGAAGCACAAATAGTATGGTTCCTTGGAGGCTAGATATATTTTCATGTATGAAAATGACAATTGTTACTGTTTAAGTGGAAGCACTCTTCGGCTAAGTGAGCACAAAGGCAATTTGATGTGTTAGGTTATCCATTACATTGGACGTAGAAAACGTAGTAAATTGAAATGTGGACGGTAACAGCATTTCATCACTTTTTGTCGAAATCTATACTTAAACCCAAAAGTAACCGTTAAAATCTTCAAACAAGCTGGCTGTACATTTTTTTATCCAGGCGTCACAACTGTTTTATCTTTTGATAAAAATCAAAGTCGGGATTAATTTTGTGTTTTCTGCGTATGCATCAAGCCAATGTTACCATAGTAATTGCATGTTGCTCTGTGGATAAACCATAGAAGGCTCATGTGCCATTACCAAAACAAAAAAAAAAAAAAAACTCGGATCACCTTGGGTGAGCTTTGCTTGACTAAAAAGAAAAAAAAAAAAAAATAAAAAAAAACACAGGATTAATCCTATTTAACTCTTCGCAGAAACGCGAATAAAAAGTGAGGTCCGCATCGAGGATAAACAAGAAAACTGTCTAAGACCTGTAAACACCCCACCCCATAAAATGTACACCAAAATAACTTTTCAGATTAAAATTTCAGATATTTTTAAGTTTTTGCTTGAAACATAGATTGTTGAAAGTCGTTAGAACCGCTTTGCCGAGGCGGTTCTAACGAATACCCTTAATCTATGTTTTTTGATCAGAAATAAGAAAATATAATGTTTACTGCTTACTGCGGAACCCGGGAAGGGACATGATTTCTTTTAATATGTTGTGCGAACAAGATATAAAGTTGTGTGAACAAGATATTATCTTGTGCGGAAAAGATAATATGTTATGCGCACAAGATATTATCTTGCGCGGGACGCCCCCGCCCATAGGGGCTTGAAGAAATATATGGGCTGCATGATGCTTCCACGCAGAGCTGAATCCAGCCCGCACACTAGTACCGGTAAACCGCTTAGAGGATCTAAGCCTGTCCAGGAACCGCGGTGCGAGGCGGGACCGTCCATGCTAATAAACCCTATTGGTTTCATTGGGCGACAGGGCTTGAGATGTCATTTCATCTCAATGTCGGGTAAAAATCCCACAAAATTGGAAGCAACGTCTCCAAAATGACCTTTACAGTGTTGACGGGGACGTTAAACCTCAAATCAAACAAAACAAATTATCTTGCGCGGACAACATAACTTATTTTGAGCGGACAACATAATCGTGTGCGCACAATATGATATCTTGTTCGCACAACATATTATCTTGCTTACACAACATAGATCTTGGGTAGTTGTGCGAACAAGATATTATCTTGTGCGGACAAGATATTATCTTGTAGGCACAACATAATATCTTGTGCGCACAAGGTATTAAGTTGTGCGAAGAAGATAATACCTTGTCCGAAGAATATATTATCTTGTTCGCACAACTTATAAAATAAAAACAAAATTATGCCCCTTCCCGGATTGCATAACTTATTGTTAACCCCAGTTTTAATTTTATAAATGTGGGGTTATACGGGTTCAAATGTACGTAGGCGCGTTCTCGTGGTGACAGCAAATGTATCCGGATGCACCGGAGATCTACGGTTTTGTCATACGTAATCGTAGACGTGCAGGATGTTTCGTGCACCGCCCCACATTTTCTTTCCTGTGGCTATTTTGCTTTATTTTGCTCTTCTGTGATATGCATGTTTTATTCTGTTCTTGCATGCAAACTGTTCAAAGAGCGTGCTGTTTGTCAAATGAACTGCCTTAACTGACAACTAAGGTGACACAACAATAAAAGAAAATTGAATTGCTCCTCAGAATTGCATCACGGGGGATATTTAAATTTATTTTAGGTATTACTGACAGTTGTTCATTAAGATTCTTGACACAAGAATCTTGCTTAAATCTAGATTTACCAGAAATAATGGAGTAAACATATTGCTTTGACTCAAAGTTCGAAAATGTTTCATCGTTGGGCGACTGGGGATGCCGGGTTTCTCTGAAGCGTTCTAGTTATGAAAATGTGCTTGAAAACTTTTGAAACTTAAAATATGTGGCGGGGTTACATTAACACACCCGTGCGACATAGTGCATTTTGTCCAATTTCAAAATGGCTACTTTTCTGGAGAAAATACGTGATATTTTTTGTCATTTTTACTTCAAAATTAGGTTGCTGGTGCTCGTTAGAACCACCACATTAAGACGGTTCCAACGAGTACCCACAACCTATGTCTTGGAGCAGAAATAAGAAAAAAATGTATACCTCCGTAAACCCTAGTTTTCCCTATATAAAGTGGGGTGTAGGGGGCTTTTCATTTCACGGACATGTTCAAGTGATGCGAATCTTCCTTAAATCTAGATCTACCAGAAATAATGGCGTAGACATATAGCTTTGACTCAAAGTTCGACAATGTTTCTTCGTTGGGCGACTGGGAATTCCGGATTTCTCTGAAGCCGCGGTTCTTGTTAGGGCAATGTGCTCGAAAACTTTTGTAACTTAAACTGTTTGACGGGGTTTCATTAGGATTACACACCCGTGCGACATAGTGCATGTTTTCACATCTCCAAAATGGCTACTCAGCTGCTGAATATCCGTGATAATTTTCTTATAAATGCTGAAAACGTAGTTGCTTGGGCTCCTAGGAACCTCCTCATTCAGGCGGTTGTAACGAGTACCCAAAACCTGTATACTGGAGCAAAAATAATAACAAAAATTTTATACCCCCGTAAACCCCAGTTATCTCTATAAAAAGTGGGATTTAGGTGGGTTATCATTTCACGGACTAGTCCACGTAATATAGTTCGAGCCACGGAGGTCAACGAGGAGGTTTGAAGGGGATATATAGTAAAAAATTCCTATATTAAGACCACCTTTGGAACTGTTCAAAAGTGGTCTTTAATACCACTTTTGAACATTTCCAAAGGTGGTCCCTGACCAGAGGACACTATTGGCAGTAAACACAAAGAAAAACATCACGTGAACAAGTCCGTGAAATAAAGACCCCCCTAAACCCCAGTTTATGTATAGAAAACTGGGGTTTAAGGGGTTTTTATTATTATTCTTATTTCTGCTCCAAGACATAGGTTGTGGGTACTCGTTAGAACTGCCTCAATGAGGCGGTTCTAACGAGTACCCACAACCTATGTTATGAGCATTTATAAGAAAAATATCAAGGAGTTTCATCAGAAAAGTAGCCATTTTGGACATGTGAAAATTGCACTACATCGTACGGGTGAGTTATTGTAATGATTTGTGCATCCTGCTTAATAAGCCTTTTAAAGCAGAATTAGTCTTAATTTAAGGTGGTCTTAATAGCGGAATGTCACTGTATTTTTCGTTTTTATCAAACTAACCATATGCCATGTGCACACACAATACATTTTTAAGAACAATTCAAAGTTTCGAAGCTATGAGAAATTGCTAAGGGACTTACATCACGTAAACAAGTCCGTGAAATGTAAACCCCCTAATCCCCACTTTATATACAGAAAACTGGGATTTATGGGGGTATACTTTATTGTTCTTTTTTCTGCTCGACGACATAGGTTGGTGGCACTCGTTACATAATAGTTCGTCTGTCATTACTGACAATGACCAATCTTTATCATATTTGAGATATGATACTGTTTTTGTGCTCAAAAATGGCTGTTGAGACTGATTCTAGCTTTGAACTGCCTGTTGCATATAGAGCAACAAAGTCTAGAGGAAGTCAGCTTTGTTGGCGATGCCTTAGCTCTGGCTTTGCGCTGTGCGCGTTTCTGCTCAGCTTCATTGATTATTTTTGCCTCATTTACTGGCACCCCTAATGCTGAGACCTCGCCACTTTGTCTTGTCCTTTGCAATTTGTTCCCATGTCCCTGTTGAAATGTTGGAGGCTTTGAGGGTGTCCTTGACCGCCTAGGAGCGTTGGCCCATTTCTAGTTCTCAAGAGAGGGTTTTCTTTTGCAAACGTTCCTCAGTCATTCTGGTAACATGACCTATCCATCTTAATTCACCTTTCACTCTGATGCTTGGCTCTTTGTACGGCTTGTAAGGTGCTGGCTGATAGACTTCCTCATTTTTTATGCTGATTGTGAGATCATAGCTATCATAGGAGTCAGATACTTGATCTATAACTTTTTGCATCTTCTCTTCAGTTGGAGCACCGTTTGCCATGTCATCAGCAAAGAGAAACTCAACTAGCACCTCTGTCTGCACCTTGGATTTAGCTTGCTATCTTCTGAGATTGAAAAGCTTCCCATCATAGGTATGCCATTGTCACCATCCTGAAAAGCATTTGTGAGCATGGAAGGAAACACCATGCTGAACAGTGTCGGGGCTTACACACAGCCTTGCTTGACTCCGTTTGTCACAGGGAATGGTTCCGAAAACTCATCATCATTTTGGACCCGTGAAAGCATACCATTGTGGAAACAACTCACCATTGCTGTGAACTTGGTAGGACAGCCAAACTTCACCATGATCTTCCAAAAGCCCTCACGACTGACAGTGTCAAATGCTTTGGTGAGGTCAACAAATATTATGTATAGGTCCACGTTCTGTTCCTGGCATTTCTTATTCCAAGTGTTCATCTGTCTTTCCGAAATTCACACTGGCTTTCTGGTAGAAGACCTGACTGCTCAAGGTGTCATTCTAGCCTGGCAATCAGGCCCTGTATTTAAGTCATTCTTATTAACAAGGTACACAACTACAGTAAACCTGTAGAAATATGTATTATTATTTGCCCCTTATCTAAAATACAGGGTTTAATCAGACATTACTTTAGAACATTATATTAGTGTATATGTTTTGCCATGTTTTATGAAACTGCTCTATTTAATAGACTGATACCAGTCTAGTAGGATTCTTTCAAGGACTTCAACGGTAAACGACAATAAAGAGATGCCACGGTGATTGTCACAGATCTGAGGGTTCCCTTTCCGTTTGAATAGGTGGATATTTAACGCATCCTTGAATTCTTGACGGATGGCTTCTTTTCTCCACATACTGTGAAATAACTGTGTCGTCTTCTTTGCAACTGGAGTACCTCCTGCTTTGTAAATCTAAGCAGGTATTGCATCTGGTCCTGGGGCCTTGCCAGGTGCCAGAAGTTTTATTGCTTTCACCGTTTCAGTAACGGCTGGGAACTTGTCAAGCAGTAGATTATATTCAACCTGTAATAGTCTGTTGATAGCAGCATCGTTGATAGAGGATGGTCGATTAAGAATACTTTCAATATAGTCTCTTTGTCAGTCAAAGAACTAGTTTTACCTGAGCTCTTGGGACCATAAACTGTCTGTTATGCATCAAAGAACTCCTTCATTTCATTTCTATCTGCAAAGGGCTGGATTTCATCAGCCTTGTTGCTTAGCCAGGTGTCTTGCATGTGTCTGAGTCGTGTTTGGGCTGTCTTGCATATATCTGAATAAGCCGCCTTGTTACATACTGAGCTGGTATCACTGAGGCATGTCCTGTGTTTTTGGTGCTTCTCTTCAAGGAGTCCCTGGATTTCTTAATCACTCTCCAAAGTAGAAGTAAAACAAAGATCAGGAATTGATACAATTAACTTACTCCACCCATAAAAGACACCAAAGGGAAAGAAATACAAACATTAAGCGACCAGACCATAATGGAAACCTAAACAAAGGAAGGCCATAAGGACAGTTACTTTCCCACAAAATGGCCATATGGCCATCCAAAACCAAAAGACACAAGTGATACACACAGTAAGTAACAAACAACAACACAAATAAATCGCCACAGAAGTGCCGCCAAAACCTGTTTTGATGTTTGCGAGATACTGGACCTAGGGAATCCATTGTTGAAGAGTGAACAGTGTCTCTGTAGACTGTCCAGTTCTCTTCTGGATCATCTGAACTGAATTCCATTGCATCTAGTCTGCTGAAGATGTCAAGGATGACAGCAGGTCTCTTGCTGTCTTGTTTCAGCTTAGTGACAACAGTCTCTCGGTAACTTTCTTGCCTTTTGGTCGCCGTGCAGGTTGAATTTGCTGACAACAAGCCGGTGATCTGTCCAGTCGTCCGCACCACACACAGTCTTTGTCACTCTGACATCCTGTCTGTCCTTCTATCTATGACATTATCAATGAGATGCCAGTGTTTCTCGTTAAAATTGCCTCAATTAGGCGGTCTATCGAGCACTCTAAACCTATGTTTACAGTATCAATGATAATAATAATAATTATAAATGCTTTATTTTCCGTGGGTAACACAATTAGCTACAAGCTACTCTTCCGTGAGGCCCACTTAACCGATTGCATACCAGTGGACTCTTCCATTGATAAATGTTGGACAAGTCCAATTGTCATATAAGTGGTGTCAGGCCTATTTGTTCGTTTTTATTCTAATTTGACTGAAAATTTTGTTAGCAAATAGTTCAGGCCCTGATCAGACGCCGCGTTCTGCGGCGTCTGATCTGGGCTTGTACTGTTTACCAAGGGACCCCTTTAGGGGTTTCCGGTATACAATGGGTTAAACAAAACCAATCATAATGTTGCAAAATAAAATCTTTACAACTTATAATTTATACCATCATACATGTTCATACGACGAGGTACATATAGTCACCGCTTTAACTTGTATGTGTATTGAAGACTCCACAAACCCCACTTCATATGTTTCCTGAGATTTACGGGGTTATTCAATATCCGTCTTATTCCCGCTCCAAGGCACAGGCAGTGGGACTCTTCAACGAGGCGGGTCTTCTGGGCAGCCACAACCCATGCTTCGAGCAGAAATAAAAATACTACAAGAAAGATATGATATAAATAAGAATACTATAGGAAAGATATGATAACCTGGGTAGGTTTTTGTTGTTTGTTTGATTTGAGGTTTAATGTCCCCGTCAACACTATTTTGGTCATTTTAGAGACTTTGCTTCCAATTTTGTGGGACATTCACCCGACATTGAGATGAAACGGCAACTCAATCACTGCCGCCCAATGAAACCAATAGGGTTTATCAGCATGGACGGGCCGACTCGCAGCAATTTTCCTGGGCAGGCTTAGACGTTCTAAGCAGATTACCAGTACTCATGTGCGGTCGGTATCAGCTCTGCGTGGAAGCATCATGCGGCCCAATCTATGTTTCCAAGCCCCGATGGGCGGGGCGGTATAACCTGGGAAGGATTTTTATCCGAGGGTAAACTTTAGGATATTATGCTCCTGTGTAGAAGAAAATACATGTATGTTCTTCGTTTGTTAAGTCGATTTTTAACTTTGTCGAACAAGCAGAAAAGCGTGTCTGTGCAGCATCTTTATTGAGCATAATTATTCATTTTATTTGCAATTTTGCTCGGTGAAGAGCAATTTCACAAGTTACAGCTAAATGCGTACAAAGTGTCTTAACATACATTGTGCGTATAGGGTTAAAGTATTTGCCAATGTCTGCCATGGTCGTATGCCAATTACTGGCTATTTGCTCAGAGAAATTGCTTGTCTGACAATATGGGCGACGCCAGGAGAAAACCTGTTGCTGCCTGCAAACAACAAAATTGAAAATCAGCTTACACATCCGCGCAGTCATACCAGCATCCTAGTGTTCGCTGTTTCAATAGTACAACATCCATTATGTCTTTTGCTAACTTTTTCATGTTAGCAAGTGCGTGTGATAAACACCCCTATAAATATGTTCTATAAAAGGGTTATCCTTTGGAAGCAAGGAATACACCACAGAAGTCAAAAATATGGAGTGTACATGTTTTCTGGGCAAGACTAGCTAGTTTCGGCTAATTAGGCCCCATCATTGACCCTCAGATATTTTCGAAATTCCACAATGGAATCAATGATCCCAAAGGACAAGAAATATAATCTACACTATGATGTAGGACAGGGAGACGTTTTACCGCCGCCACACATTCCCACACACCAGCTTCAGTGGGCTTTACAGGGTCATACATCATTTTCTTAATTCTACTGCAACACCTCGGTGGAAAATGAGGCGGTTCTAACGAGCATCCTTAACCGATGTTTTGCGCCCCTCCCATCGGGGCTTGAAGAAATAAATGGGCTGCATGATGCTTCCAAGCAGAGTTAAATCCGACCGCACACGAGTACAAGTAAACCGCCTAGAGGATCTAAGACAGTTCATGCTTATAAACCATATTGGTTTCTTTGGGCAACAGGGCTTGAGATGTCTTTTCATCTCAATGTCGGGTAAAAGTCCCACAAAATTGGAAGCAACGTCTCCAAAATGACCTATATAGTTTTGACCGCGACGTTAAACATCAAATCAAACAAAACAAAACAAGCGATTTTGGTACTTATCGTCTATGCGAGCAGCGAAGCTTCAGGCGAGCCTGCGCATCCGCGCAGTCTCGCCAGAACCTTCGCTGCTCGCTCATACAAGCAGTGAATCAAGAGGAACCTTCGGATAGAAAGCCATATCCCTGGCCCCTCTGAATGGCTGGGCATGCGCAGTTAAAATTTGTCATGACGGAATGCTCGAAGACACAAATATTCATCTGAAAAATGTAAGATCTGGAAATAGGAAAGACGCCATTTTAACGAATTGATGTGTTGAACATTTCGTAATGTGTGTGTGTTTGAGTTTAACGTCCCACCAGCAGCTAAAGGCATACGGAGACGGGACCTAATCGATTTAAAGACTCGTCCGAAAGTCTACGGAAGCCCGGGTTCGAAGCCACGACCCCGTAATGTAAGAATTCTTCTAGTCCACGTAGCTGAGAAGGCCGTTTGGTATATTTACAGATCAGAAACTCTGGCTTCAGTTTTTTTAATGCACAAGTATCGTATAATTCTTGGTGTAAAACAACGCTTGGCTACTATGTTTGTCTGGTCGTATGTGATTGGCATTCATCTTCAGAAAATGTGATTGGCATTCATCTTCAGAAAATGTGATTGGCATTCATCTTCAGACGAGTACCCACAATCTATATGTTAGAGCAGAAATTAGGAAAATACAGTTGACCCCTGTAAACCCCAGTTTTACTGTATAAAAGTGGGGTTCAATGGGGTCAAAATAATATAGGCTTGGATGGCCATATGGCCATTTTGTGGGAAAGTAACTGTCCTTATGGCCTTCCTTTGTTTAGGTTTCTATTATGGTCTGGTCGCGTAATGTTTGTATTTCTTTCCCTTTGGTGTCTTTGATGGGTGGAGTAAGTTAATTGTATCAATTCCTGATCTTTGTTTTACTTCTACTTTGTTTTCGTGATGCGTCTCCATCATGTTAACAAGTCAGTGAAACGAACACCACTGTGACAGTAAACCTCAATTTATATAGAATTCTAACACAGCGCATCTATATAGGCAATGGAAAATAACTGTGTTTTATTCTACAACAAATCACGGCATTGAAGAGCATGACGAGTGACGTCATAAAAACTGCCAATATATGACGTCACTAGTCGATTTCCTTGACGTTAGACGGTGTAACGTCATATTCTCGCATCGAAAACGTTAGAAAAGGATATAAATACACGTGTTTCAGTCGATAATTTTAGCGGGATTTCTTCTAACAATGGCGAAAAGTTGGGAGATTTTGAAGGAAACAACATCATTATTGCCGATTTTCAGCCTGTTAGAATCGAAATAGATCAGCTCTAGTTTGTGATTTGTTGAGTAATAAATCACAGTTTGTCGGCCAGTTGTAAGTAGACAAATCTCGCGCGCTACGCGCTCGTGATTTGTCTACTTTACAACTGACCTCCAAACTGTGATTTATTACTCAACAAATCACAGCTAGAGCTGATCTATTTCTTAAATATATATGCCATACAAATTAGTGATAGTGACGTCGACATCAGCTACTGGCCTTCTGCGCTTGGTAACTTTGGGTCGACCCAAAACTTCATGGAAGGGAGTTGATAAAACATAGATACTAACACTGGTTGTCTCTATAACCAATGGTTAATTCCAGTGATATTTCTAGTGACAAAACACTAGGCGAAAGAGTGCTACGAGAAGACGCCATTCATTTTAACCTTGACGTTAGACGGTGTAACGTCTTTTTTACGAAATGTGATATGAACACAGGTTTTGTTTGATTTGGGGGTTTAACGTCCCCGTCAAGACTGTACAGGTCATTTTGGAGAAGTTGCTTCCAATTTTGCGGGACTTTTACCCGACATCGAGATGAAATGACATCTCAAGCCCTGTCGCCCAATGAAACCAATAGGGTTTATAAGCATGGACGGTCCGATTCGCAACACTTTGCCCGGGCAAGCTTAGATCCTCTAAGTGGTTTACCAGTACTCGTGTGTGGCCGGATTCAGCTCTGCGTGGAAGCATCATGCAGCCCATCTATTTCTTCAGGCCCCGAAGGGTGGGGGCTGAATGAAAAACAGGTAAATGCATGTGATACAGTTTGTTATATTTGCGGGATTCCTTTAACAATGGCGGAAGATAGGGAGAATCTGAAGGAAACCATTGCATTTCCGTGAACTTTCAGTGTGTTAGAACTCGTGTGCCGCGATTTATTAAGTGATGTATCACTGTTACATGTGGGTTTACGGCGTCCCGCAAACCCCCATGCTGACAAGACAACCGAGCGTGATCTCTGACAGGTGTACGGGCAGCTGTGGGGTAAGGCACAAGAAAGATGTTAAATGAATGACATGAATTATTTACAGTATCTACATACAACACTTACTAACACAAAACATCACAATTTGTTGCTTCTGTAGCCAACTCACGACGTCCGCTCCGAAGGCAAAACACTGTTCTGTGCTCGGAACGGGTGACGTGAATACCTACAGAAGCAAACAACAAAAACAACAACAAAACAAAAAAAAAGAAACAACACAAGACGCGACTGGCCAGTTTATAACTTAGGGTGAATCCCCCACTCGCGTGACACTTCCTCTCGCGAACTAGTAAAACTAGTCTATCAACATAGTTGATAATCCTAGGATTAGCGATCACGTTTGCTGATCAGACGTTTAGTGATCGTCCAAATAAGGTAAGTTGACCTCTTCCATGATCACATTTGTTTACAACGAACAATGATTTAGAAGAATCTGCTTCTATCCTGGTAGGCGCTGATTACGGCGGTCTGTCCGCCCTTGCTGGACCCTAACGCCTAGCGTCGTACCAGTACCTGCTGCTATGAAGCAGGGAGCAGCAGGTCACACATTGTTATGCCTGCAAATTACGATAACGGGACTAGAAACGAGTCACAAAACATACATGCTATATCATGATCCCCCTCCCGGAGAAGTAAGAATATGTTCATGCATATACCGTTATTGCGCATGCGCCGACCAGACATACAGGCTGATTAGTGCATGCGACAAATAACCGTACAGCAGAACTCAACTCGACTGTGCATCAAATTATCAGCACCCAGCGCTTGACACAATAATACTCAACGTTCATGTTTCCCTACTGAGCACTACAGAAATCAATTAATGCTCACTACTACTGAGCATAATACTCATCAAATTTGTGCTCACTATATTATCACAAGTAAGAGGCAATTGAACAGACCACGCCTTTGCGCTACCTGGTCAGCTGCCAATTACAGGAAACATAACAATCTCTATTTCATATCCTTCTCGGCAACACGGCTCACAAATATAGCTATTCACAAATTCAATACATTAATAACAGATAGAAACTACAACAGAAGATTTTCATCTATAATCCACACATTTGTTAGTGTCTCATATGGGCCAACACTGTTTGCCGTAAATTCTCTCTATTTGGTAGGCACCCCGTCACAACCGTCCTCGCGACGCCGATGACGCAGCTGACGTCATCCCCGCCGTTCAGGCCGTTATGACGTGTGGCGACCAAATACTCCCACTTATCATCATCACGTTCTTTATATGTACATACATGCACAAACTGAGTTATCAGACAAAAACGGCATCATTACAAAATGAACTCGTAATTCTTCTTGAACAAAATTATTTCTAATCAACGTGAACATGCTTGTAAAATAAAATTCATTACGGTTCATCATCACGGATAACCCAACAGGCTCTTGTATGAGTTTGCCCTGATGATGAAGATGTGGTTAAACCCGTCTTAAGTTTACGTCCCCTCTACACCTAATATCATATTGGGACGGAACCACGGTTTTCTAACCACAGCCAGTCACAAGTCATGGATCAAACAAGTGACCCGGCGTTTATTAATTACATTCTACAAAAGGGGTCTAAAAGCCTAAATGAATCTAGAATGAGCGGGTGTCCAAACTTTACGTCTCACCAACATCTAGGGTCAGCATGAGACAGGACCTCACTTAGAAAGACTCATTCTACTACTGGAGAAGCCTGGGATCGATCCTGCGACGTCTAGCTGGCAAAGCTAGTAGCCTAATCACTACAGGCCACAACAGTGAATTCAGAATAGGCTTCAGAAAGTCGGGGTATACTAGAAGTAAACCCCTCCAAAACCTACAAGCATGTTCATACAAAAATAATACTAAACATAGATGTAACATACCTTTCAATATACTTTCTATTTCCCCGTCACAATGTTGTGTTTACTCTTACAACTTGACCTGCTGCTAAAGTGTCAGCTTTTTTCAGGGTTTATATATCTATGAATACTACCGGAAAATCATGCCTACTCGTATTACCTTGCTTTGTTCGTGGGGAAGTGGAGATACCGGCCACAAACAAAGCCAGATAGCAAAATCGAGTAGATAATGGATTTGCGTTCAAATAGTATATTTCCCATAGGAAAAATTGATGAAACGACCCTATAATCAATGACATGACTCCTGTCAAAACGAACACCCACACAACACGTGACGGGAATAAAAATCATATATGGCACAATTTGGCGGTTGGCGATTTTTAGGCAAATTCTATAGGACTCGGCCTTTTAGCGGCCCCCTGTATTGTAAAAACAGCTCTCTATAAACCACTCATGCATACATCGTATGATATGTGCGAGCCGCATAGTTTGCGTACCATATTTCACCTAAAATATTTCACTCGCACCGCCCTACCATATATCTACTAAAATAATTTAGATGTGCATAAGCACCAGAGAGGTTTCCTATTCCATCTCGTAACAATCACTCATTGTCGGTGAGTTGTAAGTAGACAAATCACGTAATCTACCTTAACAACTGACCTACAAAAAGTGATTTCACTCAATAAAAGACAATTAGAGCTGGTCTATTTCTTAAACAATAATAATAATAATAATAGTTATTCAGGCCATGCCACAAACACAGATCATTTCACATAATGTGTCTAAGAAACATTACAGCTGCCAGACTGCTGGGCAGCTTTGCTTTTACTGTATAGTCTAGATTAGAAACAGCTCAGTGCAGTCAAATCACTTGGGTATTTGCAGTTGATTCGTCTGATTACAGAATTGGTATATAAACGAGAAGTAAAATATCAAGTAAGACAAACACCACCAATAGGCCGCCATTTGGCACAACACAATAATGCCTGACTTATAAGCTTCACAAAAAGATTAACTCGCCCTATCCATAGAGCTTAAGTATACCCATACCATTTTATTTATATGAGCTACTTTATGAAAAAATCTGGTTTAGCCATTTGCGAACAACAAAGGTGCATCCGCGCAGTCTAGAAGCCTCTTTGGTGTACTGCTTAACTCATCGTATACTAGTGGACTCTTCCATTGCTATATGTTAGACATGTTCATTTGTCATATAAGATGTGGCAGGCCTATTGTTTTCGTTCTTATACCATTTCGACGGAAAATTATGTGGGTAAATAGTGCGGGCCCTGATTTGACGCCGCGTACTGTGGCGTCTGACCTTGGTCTACACTGTTTGCAAAGGTTTATGGGTTTCCCGCCTACAATGGTTTAAGCTACACCTCATGGACGAGGAGTCGTGGCTTCGATTCCGCGCTCCTACAGACTTTTGGATAAGTATTCAGACCGAGGTCCGGTTCCCGTATGACCATAACACTCAAATAAACACGCAGGTGTTTACAGAAATCTAATTTCAAGACTCTTGCAAGTCCGTGTAGCTGAGTTTTCCCGGGAACAAAATCCCGAAAATAAGGATTCTCTCGTGAGCGGGCCGAAACAAGAGCAAGACCACCTAAAATTAAGTCTAATTCCACTTTAAAAGCTTATTTAGTAGATTCCAGTTATTTTTTTTTTCTAGTTCCTCTGGACAGGGACCACCTTTTGAACTTCTAAAAAGTGGTCTTTAAGACCACTTTTGAACAGTCATGAAGGTGGTCTTAATATAGGATTTACTGTAGTATTATTGGATAATAAGTAGAAGTGAAGGCAATGATCAGGAATCGATACAATTAATAGTGACACCGAAGGGAAAAAAACACAAACATGAAACAACAGACCCTAATGGAATTATCAATAGCGGAAAGCCAAAAGGACAGTTACTTTCCAACAAAATGACCAATTGGCTATCCAATACAAAATAATGTAAGCGATACAAACATTCAAAGACAAACCATAACAAAAATAAACCGCGACAGAGGAACCGCCTTGGAACGGTAAGTGAAACGAATTCCACCGGAGGGCTTAATTCGATTTTACGTTGCCACAATCCTCGCCCTTACTTCCGTCAGTCCGCATGAAGGCCTCCTAACTTATCAGTGAAAAACTGCAATTTGAAACATAAATAAAACACTAACATGACTGATTGGTCGATTGTCTCTGCGTGTAGGCTGGTGACTTGGATAAACACTTACATCCCTATGTTTTTTACAAACAGTGAAGACCCTGATCAGACGTCGCGTTCTGTGGCGTCTGATCTGAGTCTCCTATTGTTAGTCAGTGTCCAAGCACATGTACCTGTCAATGTCCCCGTCAACACTATACAGGTCATTTGGAGACGTTGCTACCAATTTTATGGCACTTTTACCCGACCCTGAGATAAAATGACATCTCAAGCCTTGCCGCCCAATGATACCAAAATGGTTTAAATGCATGGACAGTCCGACTTGCACCATTTTGCCTGGGCAAGCTTAGATCCCTTAGCGGTTTACCAGTACTCATGACTATGCGGTCGGCCTCCGCTGTACCTGGAAACATCATGCAGCCAAACCTATTTCTCCAAGCCTGGATTTGCGGGCACAACTGAAAACTACATGTATAAATTGCCAATACTTATTAGTAGGTTTGGCTGTGTTTGGCTTATATGCTTCGTAGGCGCCGCTGGCTTCGACCTAACTCTACCAAATAAGCGCTGGTATTTCAGAAAGAAAACAAGTCGCCATACAAAGGAAACGTTCTTTAATTAGATACACTAGTTTCCAGAAAGTCGATTCGTTTAAATTTTGACTATAAAATGAATTGAACATGAAAAAAGAACGTTTGATGAAGTTTAAGTGTAGCTATTAATGTAATACGGGCAGTTACATAAACCTCTTTAACCCATTTATGCCTAGCAGCCCCTTTTTGGGACGTCCCCGTCAACACTGTAAAGGTCATTTTGGAGACGTTGCTTCCAATTTTATGGGACTTTTACCCGACATTCGGATGACATGACATCTCAAGCCCTGCCGCCCAATGAAACCAATATGGTTTATAAGCATGGACGGGCCGACTCGCACCGCATTTCCTGGGCAGGCTTAGATCCTCAGAGCGGTTTACCAGTATTCGTGTGCGGGTCGGTTTCAGCTCTGCGTGGAAGCATCATGCAGCCCATCTTTTTCTTCAAGTCCCGATGGGCAGTGGCTATCAGGGCTTGAGGGAATAGATTGGGAACGCAGAGCTGAAACCGACCGCAGAGTACTGGCAAACCGCTTATAGAGTCTAAGACTGCCCAGTCAAAGTGGTTCGATTCGGACCGTCCATGCATGTAAACCTTATTGGTTTCATTTGGCAACAGGGCTTGAGATGTCATTTCATATCAATGTCGGGTAGAAGTTCCACAAAGCTGAAAGCAAGGCCTCCAAAATAAACTATGTAGTTTTGACGGGGACGTTAAGCCTCAAACAAACAAACCAAACTTACAAGGTGTGGGATTCCATTGCCATATATGGGATAAAGTTTGTGATAATCTCTTGGAAAACGATTGAAATTGTTGGAGGGATATATAATTGTAGAGAATTATTTGCGGTAACATCTTTTCCTCCCCCTGGGCTTCACCAAATCAATACAGAAATTCTTAGAAACCTGGGAATGTGTCATAATTCACAGATGCCTCCGTTAATAGCTTTGCTGTAAATACTATTTACAATGTAATAAGGATTTGTGGAATGGCGTACTCTTTCGAGAAAGCCGTTTACTGAATGCGTCAATTACATATTTTATCAAATCACATTACGATATCCTGTCTACGATCATTCTCTCCCTTCCGCTGATTCAAGGTGGGCAGTTGTCAGTTTCTTGCGAAAGACCGTGCACTGTACTGGTTAACCGCTTATGTATAAGTTTGCCCAGGAAAAGTGTTGATAGGTAAACAGACCGGCTCAAAAATGACCTAAATAGTGTTGACTGGGCCGTTAAACTTCAATACAAACAAACATTACATGTACACAATCGTGCGACAAAGTGCATTTTTCACATCTCCAAAATGGATACTTTTTTATGAAAATCCGTGATATTTTTCTTATTTATACTCCGAACATAGGTTGTTGGTGTTCGTTAGAACCTTGAGGCGGTTCTAACGTGTACCGACAACATATGTATTGGAACAGAAATAAGAAAGATAATGACTTCCCCCTTAAACCCCAGTTATTGCGATATAAAGTGGGGTTTAGGGGGTATTCATATCACGGACATGTTCACGTGACGCAAACCAAATCATTTGTTTTTCTCAGAATACATACAATATTAAATGAGAACTGTCAGCTAACAAAGCAATAAAATTACAGCATATTAAATATAGAAGACGGTTAAGAGTATAGTAAAGATCTTAACATTTCGGACGCTTTGAGGTCTTGCTGTGATTCTCTTAAAATGTTAACACATTTTGTTTCATGACCCAGCAAGGAGTACAAAATATGCAGACGGAATGGCAAACAGTGTAGACCCTCATCAGACTGCTGCTTCAAGAGCATTGTGATGTGGGTCTGCACTTCTTCTTGAGGCATATCTGTCCCTATACTTGGGAACATTACGGTATCTTCTGTGTCATCACGTGATCAAGTCCGTGAAATGAACACCCACCCTAATCCCCACTTTATATAGAGAAAACTGGGGTTTAAGGGGGTACACACCATTGGCCTTATTTTTGCTCGAAAACATAGATTGTGTGTACTCGTTAGAACCGCCTCATTGAGACGCACAATCTATGTTGAAAGCAAAATAAGAAAGCTGCTTTCTTTTTTACCCAAAATTTATCATTTCTGACACCATGTTGGACGCCATTATTTCACACGGATATGTTTTCTTTATGTATTAAGAGAACAAAAACCACAATAAAAACATGGTATCAAGAATTTCGAGAAAGGCCTCATCCGTTTTACATACAGTTAAATTCTATTAAGACCTCTTAAAGACCACTTTTGAACAGTTCCTAAGGTGGTACCTGACCAGGGGACATTGTAGGCAGAAAACACAAAGAAAAATTCAGTGTACCCTTCAAAATAAGCTCTTTATAGCAAACTTAGTCCTAACTTTAGGTGGTCTTTATAGCAGAGTTTCACTGTATTATTATTCAAAACAATATGGTTTAGTCTGTAGATATGTTAATGTGAGTGCACAGATTACAAACGACGACACCTTCTGTTCCAAGAGCCGACCAAGATGGCTGCGGATGCTTCGTGAATTCGACGCAGACGACCGGGTCCTGACCAAATGACAAATATACAATTATTATGGCCTGGAAACAATTGAATTGACCAACGTACCGAACGTTTTCATTATATAAGTATGGAAGGACGACATAAAGTAAATCAGCATTTGATAGAGCCATCGATTGCCGCTATTGTGGCCAGGGGTGAATACTCGGCGTCTGCAAGTGCCAGCGATGTGGTCGCCCAGAATCGTTCAATTACCGACTTGTTTATTATTAATTATTATTCTGTATCGACAAAATTTGTTTACTTATTTTGCAGGCCGGTGAAATGGCGGGTAGAGTAAGGCCAGGATGATCCACCGCTTGCTGCTTACTATGCTAATGTATTGGATAGCTAATATGGCCAAATTTCAAGGTAATTGTTAAGGTTACAGTTTCATCTTCATTCGAAACATACAGTAAAAATTCTTATACTTAAACCACATTTGGGTTTGTTCCAAAGTGGTCTTTAACATCCCGTGAACAAGTCCCCTTACACCCCACTTTGTATATAGAAAACTGGGGTTTACGGGGGCAAAAGTTATTTTTTCTTATTTTTACTTCAATGACATAGCTTGTGGGTACATGTACTCGTTAGAACTGCCTCAATTAGGTGGTTCTAACGAGTACCCTCAGCCTATGTTTGCAATATAAATAAGAAGACTATCATGGATTTTCATCCGAAAAGCAGCCATTTAGGAGATGTGAAAAATGCACTATTTCGCACGGATGTGTTAGCGTAATGAAGGCCACTTTTGGACAGTCCAAAAGGTTGGCCTGTAACAGAGGCCAGTGTTGGCAGAAAACACAAAGAATGATTAAGTGCACCCTTCAAAGCAGAAATTGTCGAGCGCACCCTTCAAAGCAGAAAAGACTGTCTCCTGTCTATGCATTTACTGAACGAACGATAAGTGACAGGCATGCAAACGCACAGGCGCATTTTTTCTAGGTAAATAATGCACATCCGATTTTAAATATACTGGAACCATGCTGATAGCGGTATATTCTATTGGGTGGCGTACGCATGCTATAGAAATAGACTGTACTATTCATAAATAAGGAAAACATATGTAGCATACACTGGAAACTTAAAAGTTGTACTAACACGCATGTTTCATTTCCTTCAGAAATAAACGATTGTTCAGCCTGCGAACACAAATACACATTCCGCGGATCTCAGTCGGGAATCTTTACATCACCGGGATTTCCTGAAAATTATCCCGAGAGAACCCAGTGTTGCTACTTCTTCCACGCCGCCGACGACGGACGGGTGAAAATAGAATTTGACTACTTTGATCTCGAGGAACCTTCAGATAACGGGTAAGAGCACAAAATGGCGATAACACTTTTTTAACATTAACTGCTGGTTCCTAGTCTGAAGGTTATCAGTGTTGGGAGAACAGGTAACCAGAACCGCACCCCAGACCTTTCAAGGTTCAGGGGGGGGGGGGGGGTCTGGTTACCCGTTTTTTTCAATATTGATAATGTGTAAGCTGGGAGCCAGCAAATAATTAAAAAAAAAAATGGTGATATGACCAAATGGCCATTAACACCATAAATTTGTGCTACAGCTGAATTCGCATTATTTTTGTGACTTGGTTTACATTTTTTTGCTAATAGAATATTCCAGAGGCAGGTTCAGAAGATAGCTGCCAAGCTTATAGTATGCGACTAATGTACCTAACAGATAACAGTTCAATGATTTAAACTATTTATATTCAATATCAATGCATTTTCGAATAAAGATTTACCCACTAAAATCATGCCCGGCACCTCTATTAATTTCAAACCATGTTTTGATAACAGCTCAGACAACAATGTTATTGCAAGTTAGCAACAGTTTGCACAGTGACCAAGGTTAAAAATGTCAGACAGTGGTTTAAAACATTTAGTAGTCGCAGACAAAATTGACTAGGCGGAGGTACCGTTTGCACTTGCCTTTGTTGTGTTCTATTAACAAAAAGGTATCGATTGTGTGAATCCAATTGTAACACAAACAATGCTGCAGCGTATTCGATCCGCTTGCAGAAAGCATGCGAAAGACACTCTACCGAATCTTCAGGTGGACTCAGCGAATTTGGCATACTTTGACAACACCTGAATAGCTCTGCTTAGTCAATTTGTACATTAAAACACCTAAATATGGTAAAACCGAAATGCGATTAAATGCATGATTAGGTGGATGATTGCACAAAAAGTGTCCTAACATTTCTTTCACAATTTATAACTTTTACTTTCCGTCTACATATTTTGTAGTCCTTGCTGGAACTGCGATTAAAAATTGACGTGGAGGTAATGATCAGGAATCGATACAATTACCTCATCTCCAAGCCGAGACATCAATGGAAAAAAAGCCACATAAACAACGTTACCACAACGCAAAGTCCACAAGCTGAAAGCCAAAAGGACTGTTAAGTTCCCAACAAAATTGTCAAAAGGCTAACTAAAATACAAAGATAATAGCAAAATATAAATGCTCAGACGAATTTTAACAATAATAAACCATACGAAAAGAACCACCTTTGAACTGTCCATAAAAACGATTTAACTCGAACGCGGGAAGTAAATCAATTTCACGTGGGCATAGTCCTCATCCTTCGTTCTATTGTGGTTTCATAAAAAAATAATTTGTTCAGTCCAAATGAAGGATTTCCAACTCATCAGTGCAACATCTCCGAGAACGTAAAACTAAAACGAGTACAGAGATGAAACAACGATGAGGACTCGACGGCATCAATAACAATGTTACTGAAATTCTGGAGAAAATGAAACCCATCAGTTGGATTCCTGTGGCCTCAGAATTCAAACATTACGATTCATATATTACTGAAACGTCAGTTGGAAAACTGAAACCGTACTTAAATGAAGAACCGTGCGGTTTTGAAATTTAACTGTTGTTTTTACAAATCCATGTTTACGTTCGTACTTTGGTTTGAAGCAGTATTGTGCTTTTAGATTGGAATAACGTAGACTGAGCGTTATCAGATTTCATAACATGTTAACATTACCATTCATAGACTGCCTTTGACACCAAGAGGAAAGAACAATACCACACACACCTCAGTATAGCAGTCGCAGAGGCACAGGAACCACCCACATAGTAGCATGTTTTGCTTTTGCAAACTGCATTACGCTAACACACCCCTGTGACATAGTGCATTTTATCACATCTCCAAAATGGCTACTTTTCTGTAATAAATCTGTGATATTTTTCTAATAAATACTGCAAACATAGGTTGTTGGTGCACGTTAGAACCGCCTCGTTGAGGCGTTTATAACGAGCACCCTCAACATATGTCTTGCAGCAAAAATAAAAAAATAAATGTATGCCACCTTAAACACCAGTTTTCTCTGTATAAAGTTGGGTTTAGGAGGGTGTTCATTTCACGGGCTTGTTCTAAGGCGGTTCTTCTGTCGCGGTTAATTTTTGTTATGGTTTGTATTGCTTATATTATTTTGTTTTGGATAGCCAGTTGGCCATTTTGTGAGAGAGTAACTGTCCTTTTGGCTTTACGCTGTTGATGTTTTCATTATGGTCTGTTGTTTCATGTTTGTGTTTCTTTCCCTTGGAGCTGTGGGTTAATTGTATCGATTCCTGATCATTGCCATCACTTCTATTTTGACCACGTGATGAAGACTGCGTTACAATGATAAGGTTAACAGCTCTTTGGCTCGTTTGTTTTTTCGATTTGAGGTTTAACGTCCCCGTCAACACTGTAAAGTTCATTTTGGAGACTTTGCGTCCAATTTTGTGGGACTTTTACCCGACATTGAGATGAAATGACATCTAAAGCCCTGTCGCCCAATGAATCCTATAGGGTTTATTAGCATGGACGGTCCGCCTCGCACCGCGGTTCCTTGACAGGCTTAGATCCTCTAAGCGGTTTACCAGTCCTAGTGTGCGGGCCGGATTCAGCTCTTCGTGGAAGCATCATGCAGCCCATCCATTTCTTCAAACCCCGATGGGCGAGGGCTGTCTTTTGCTCGTAAAAGTGGTGATATCATGTTAGATGAAGAGAGCGCGAAAGCAGTAGTTCAGGCTATTTTACTACGCGTGAAAATATCTCTATATCAACCTGTTGCAGGTGTAAAGTGGAAGAGTAGAATAGTAGACAATGATCGGGAATCGATACCATAACCTTTCACCCTCCGTACAAGACACCAGAAGCTAGAAAAAGACATTCTGAGCAATGACATAATAAGTAGGAAGCCAAATATACAGTTTTTGTTTCACCAAGAATGGCCAAACGGCTATCCAAAATGAAACAAAACAAACAAAATGTTCGACTATCCATTATGTGAGAAAATACATCTGTTTCGCCCTTTTTGCAAATGTTAGCTTGGCTGTATCATTACGAAACACAGCCGTGTGATATAGTGCATTCTTTCATTCCTCCAAAATGGTGATTTTTCTGATGAATATGTGCGATATTATTTTCTTATTTTGGCTGCACACATAGGTTGTTGGTGCTCTTTAAAACCGCCTCATTCAGACGGTTCTAACGGGTACCATCGCCCTCTGTCTTAGTGCAGAAATGAAAACAAGTATGTAACCCCTGTTAACCTCAGTTTTACTATTTAAAGAGTAGTGTTTAAGGAGTCGAAATTATAAAGACGTATTTTCGTGCTGTCTACACATGCGTGAGCAGCTCTTTATTTCCATATTGCAGGTGCAAGTTCGACTATATCGCCATATCATCAATCAACAACCAGGGATACAAGGAACCGAAGTCCATACACTGCGGGAGTTTAATTCCTCCGATGTATATATCAACATATTCCAAACTTGAAATTATCTTTCATTCCGACTTTACAAAGAACGCCAACGGCTTCATTGGACACTATGAGTTCTTGAGCAAAAGTAAGCGTACACAAGGACAGCCAACGTTTATAGTTTAATGAAAATAAATAATATGCGAAATGTCTCTAAGGAATAAAAAAGAGCAACGGAGGGTCTCAGTATTGGTGGGTCTATAAGGTATCTGGGCTGAGTATGTATGAATCCATTGATTGTTCGCATGTTTGAATCGCATGAAAATTTCAAAGGGCATTTGCCTTAACAAAGTTGAAGATATGAGTTGTGTATTTACTTCTGGTTGACCGATTAGTAGTATGAGAGTTTACTTTGTCGAATATATTGTGCGAATGTAACTAATGTTTTCGACATCACTGTCATAGTTGTGTAGCCTATCAAACCAAACCACATATCAAAACAATCTTAATTTCATGTTTAATACCTTCTACAAGGTAAAGCGGTGCAAGTGAAAGAAACGGAAAAGAAATAAATACCAAACCTCATTTATTTATGCAAAACTCCAAAATTTTGTGCAAAATGACTGAATTTTGAACGAAAAGATCAACCAAAAACAGTGTTCGATATACTGAATATAATTGAATTGTGTACAAGGAAATGTACAGACAGAGGCAAAGGCAGAAAAGAGCAGGGGACTCTAAATGTAATCTGGAAACAAGGAGACAATAAATATGTGGTACGTCTGGTAAGCCTATAGTACTGTCGAAAAACTTAATAGGTTGCATTGAAAAATACATCACGTTGACAAGTCCGCGATCTGAATACCCCCTAAACCCCACTTTATACAGAGACAACTTGGGTTTAAGGGGGTAGTCATTATCTTTTTGGTTTCTGCTCCAAGACCTAGGTCGTGGTTTCTCGTTAGGACCGCCTCAATATTGAGTCAATAAGGCGGTTCTGACGAGTACCCATAACCTATGTTTGAAGTATTAAAAAAAATATCACGGGTTTTCATAAAAAGTAATCATTTTGGAGATGTGAAAAATACACTATGTGGGGGTTATAATGTATTTCTCAGATAGACGGGTCGAAAACAAGATGTCTGTTAATAGGTAACGGGTAATGCGCCCTCGCGCTTCTCAAATATATATTTTATGATGGTCAAAATAGTTCATTTGCTTAGTCAGTAATAGGGCTGACACGTAGTGAAAATATTTTCTTATATCGCAGACTGGCATCCATTCTCTCCTTCAACAATTGGTTGTGGTCCAGGATATTTAACGGGTATTGGCGGAACTGTTGAATCGCCTTTGTATCCTTCAGCCTATCCAGAAGAGGCCGGCTGTACCTGGATAATTAGTGTTGCGGAATCTCAGAAAATATTGCTCAGTTTTATTGCCATGGAAATATCTACTAATGGTAAGGAAAACTGTAAACATCCAGATTACATGTAGGTATTTTCTTGTTAACCACATTTTATAAAGGGAAAACTCTTATTTGCAACGTTATGCTTGTTATTCTTAGTTCTGTTCTAAAACATGGTTTTAGGTACCTGCTTAGAACGACACACTGCGGATTTTCCTGCGAACACCGACACGTCCATGAGGACCACATGCATGGATACATCACGCATGGGTACATGACGAGTGTTGTTGAACATTACCAGGAATCCTCGTACTACAGGAACTATCACTCAGATTACCGATATCCCATATTTGATTGACATCAGTTAATTCCCTTAGACCGTAGTGTAGATAGCGTCGTTTACCTGTGTTGATGGTGTGTAATAACAGTTTCACACGTATCGGTTTGAGTGCCCTGTTAAAATTAGCTTGGCTAGACATTGTGTTGTTAATTTTGCCACCGAAAACTTTAAGATGAAAAATTCTGATATTTTATATAAAAAAGCATGTTTTGCTAACGGATGACCAGGTGTTTTGTCCTCGATATAAATTAAATATTCATGGCCGGGCCGTTAATCCAAAATTATAGATAAATAAAAATTGATCACGTTTATACATGTATAAATATATTATTTCTTTTTTATATAGTCCATGGGTATATTCATGTAATTTGGTTCCTTTCTATAGTGTGGCCCTTGGTTAACAATAAAAGAAACGTGATGATGACAATACATAAAAGAATTTATTTAATTAATGAAATTCAGCGTATAGTAATGACATGCCATTTATAAAGCTCTGGCCTCTAGTGAGGACTGTTACGCCATAAAACAATTTTGAATCCGAACATAGGACCTAGTAGACACGATGGCGTATGTTTGGAATTCAGCTTCGACACAGGATTTCAAATAACGTGGTAGTTTTTAAGGTGAAGACAAGATCAGCCTGCATGTTTACTGATTCAATAACGGTTCTATGAATTGCATTGCTTCCGCAATAAGGAATAAGGAAAGTGGATAATGGCCATGTAAAACCGATTTAAGCACCCCAGTGGAATTCTTTCCACTGACCGTTCCAAGGCGGTTCTTCTGTGGCGGTTTATTTATGTTGTTGGTTGTTACTGTGTGTCTCACTTGTCGTCTTTTTATTTTGGATGGCCATTTGGCCATTTTGTGGGAAAGTAACTGTCCTTATGGCCATCCTTTGTTTAGGTTTCCATTATGGTCTGGTCGCTTCATGTTTGTTTTTCTTTCCCTTTGGTGTCTTTGATGGGTAGAGTTTGTTAATTGTATTGATTCCTGATCTTTGTTTTACTGATACTTTGTGTCGTAATTTTCTTACTTAAAGATTTAAACAAGACACAACGAAATGAGCCTATACTCACATTATATTATATTATATTAAAACTTTTACCACCGTAAAATTGAAATTTTCAGATTAAAAAATCTTGATAATTTAAATAATTCTGCACATAACATACATTGCGGATACTCGGTAGAAATGCCTCGATGAGGCTGTTCAACCGAGAATAATATAATAAGTCACATCTATACTATCAGCCAATCAGACTACATTGTATACTGTTTTCGTTCAAATTCACAAACTGGTAGACAAACAGTATAGATTCTGATCGGATGGCTTCTTTAGAACTAATCTGATCTGGATCCTCACTGTTTGCAATGTTAGGGGTTGTCGTGAACAGCAGGGTTAATGCAATGTAAAAACAATTGATTTGTGGTTTGTTTGGCATTATAAACCTGACTTTTTACTATGTAATTAAGATAATCAAACAATCCATAAAACTTACGTGATCTTACACGCTATATCACGCCCACACCCCACCCCACCACACACACACCTTTTGACATAAACTATCACTTTCATATCATAGCCTTCGGATGAACCATTGTGTATTTTTTCATTTAAAAATGACAACACTGTATATTGTAATTTTAGGGAGTATGTGCTCTCTCTCTCTCTCTCTCTTTCAGTGTGTGTGTGTGTGTTTGTGTGTGTGTGTGTGTGTTCAATTATGTGTATTATTGATTATTATTTTGTAACAAAATCCAAATAGCCTGTTCCCCGAGTGTTATTTATATTTAATTGTATAACTTGACTCATATTACATATTATGTGTAACGAGTTTCTGAATAAACTTGTAAAACTTGGGAAAGAAACACAGCTTCTGAAACGATTGCACAAATGAGATATTTTGCCAAATTTAATATTTTATTTCGGCTAAGCCCAGGGAGATTAAAATTAATTAATGAGACAAAGAAAAGAACCACTATGTTTGGACTTCATAAGATAAAAATGGCACGATCCAGACGAAAGATTCTTACTTCTTATGTATGACTTTTAGCCACGAACCATAAATTCAGGGTGCTCATTTTTCTTCTCTAAAATATAGATTGTGGGTACTCGCAGAGGCAGTTCTATTGCGCACCCACAAAGTATATGTATAAGAAAAACATCATATTTTTTCTTACAATTGTTGGTTTTGGCCGTGAAATTTACAGTGTATTTGAATAGGCGTGTTTTCGTAATGATGGAAAAATGCATAGTATTATATAAATTATAACTTACCGAGAACATTAAAGTTTTCTAAACACATGAATTAAAACACTACATCTACGGGACTGGTGTAAAATCAAACATTACCTAAAAATGCCTATTCAAATGTAGATTGAAAATTTTACCGTCAAAAACTGAAAATTATTTGATCCTCAAAAACAATAATTGTCTTATTTCTGCAAAAAACATGGATTGTGGTTACATTTGAATAAGCTACTCCCATTTGTTTCAGCAAAACTAGTAGCAACAATATGACGTTTCTAGTGACCCGGGTTCTAACCACACGCTGGGCCAAGAATGTCTAAGCAGTCTGCATATAAACAGCAAGAAACGGGCATTCAGGAAATGCCACGATTAATGCAAACCATGTCACGTTGACAAGTCCGTGTAATAAACACTCCTTTAAACACCACTTTATATATATAGTCTAAGAGAAGAATGGGTTTCAATGAGGTATTCATTATTGTACTCACGGGGATATTCATTATTGTACTTGCTTTTGCTCAAAAGCATATATTGAGACTGTTCTAATGAAAACCCACATACAATGTTTGGATAAGAAACAATAAAAGTGTGCAATATGTTCACCTGGAAAAATGATAGTTATACAAATATGAACGACGCCATTGTATAGCGCACACCTATCCAAATTCATAGTATTTTTACCCACAGGATGACTGTGATAATTTTCTATTTTTCATTCAAAGTATAGATTTTGCTACACGTTAGAACCGCCTCATCAAGGCGGGATGAGGCGGTTCTTACGAGTACTAACAAGCTATACGTTATAAAATAAGGTTTTTACCCCGGTAAACCCCAGTTTTACTATATACAAGTAGGTTCAATGGAGATAGAATTATATAGGCGTGTTTTCGTGATGGCTGCGTTTTTGAATTGAACATCACACCACATTGACAGATAATTAATGTAGCAAAGTGTAGTATTAAAATTCTCTTCAACATTAAATTAATATGACTGAATCTTATATACTAGTGCCATATTAATGTCAATACGATTTTACCAGAAATATAGAAATAGATATCTTATTTCAAACATGTTGTTAATGATGTATTTAGTTATAATTATATATAACTGGGTATTTGCCATTTTTAATGTGTTACCTAATATACTCCAGCAATGTGCATGGATTCTAACGTGTTGATGATATATGACGGGTATATAACTCCGGAGAAGTCACCACTGAGGTATTGTGGTATGTTAAAACACGAGCCGGAAGCCAGACGACAGTTTCTATCCGAATCCCACAGAGTTGTATTGAGGTAAGTTTGTCAACACGTCAAGAATAGACGTACAGGCAATGAGGTACCACACACCGCCCATCCAAGACATCTACGGGAAAGGACCGCAAGCATAAAATAACTTCACGATAGTGAAAACGTCACAGGAGGAAAGCCAAAAGGATATTTACTTTACCACAAAAAGGCCAAAACGGCTATCCAAAATAAAATATATATTAGCAATACATACACGTAAAACTAAAATATAACAATAAAAAAACACAACAGTAGAACCGCATTTGAACGGTCAGTTAACTGTTTCGTTTGTTTGTCTTTTGTTTGTTTGTTTTGGAGTTTAACGGCCCAGTCAATACTATTTTAGGTCATTTTGGAGCCAGTCAGTTTACCTATCCACACTTTCCCTGGGCAGGCTTATACGTAAGCAGTTAAACAGTACAGTGCACATTCTTTCACCAGCAACTGCGACTGCCCTTCTGGAATCAGCGGAAGGGAGAGAATGACCGTAGAAAAAAATTCATGATCAATCTCCATGAAAGAATGTGCCGTCCCCGGCAGGTATCGAACCCGCATACTCCTGATCACCAGTCAGACGCGCATATGACTGAGCTACCGGGGCCGGCTGTTTGTCTTTTCAGTTTTATACGGGAGGTAGTGGGGAGGATAAGTCGATTTTGCATGGCCACATCCTCACCATTGGTTCCGTCGTGGTCTAGAATAAAAATATTTGTTCAGTCCGCATTATGGATTTCGACCTCGTCACGAAAACATGTCTTTATAATTTTGACCCCTTGAACCCAACTTTTATATTGTAAAACTGGGTTTACAGGGGTAAACCTTATTTTTCGTATTTCTGTCTAAAATATAGATTGTGGGTACTCGTTAGAATCGCCTCGATGAGGCGATTCTATTGAGTACTCACAATTTATATTTGGAGCAGAAATAAAAAACAATATCACAATTTTCCGTCTTAAAATTTTCATTTTCTCGGCAATAAAGGTTACAATGTATTTGTATAGGCACGTTTTCGTAATGCCATCTCTACATATCCGAAAGCCTAAACAAACCGATACAGATATGAAACAACGATGAAAACTTGACCGCATGAAATAACTGAAATGCTGGAGCAAACCAAAACCAACAGTTATACGCAGGTGTTCCCGACCAGAAACAGAGCATCAGGCACCACCCGACATTGCATCGCGAACATACGTCTATACAGAGTAAATTTTACCGCCGAACAAAAACAGAAATTACAAGATGAAAAATTTCGACATTTTTCTCATTTCTGCTCAAAACATAGATTGTGGGTACTCATTAGAACCGCCCCATCGAGGCGGTTCTAACGAGTAGCAGCAGTCTGTTTTAGGGCAGAAATAAGAAAAGTAAGGTTTACACCTGTAAACACGACGAGTTTACCTATATAAACGTCGGGTTTAAGGCGGTCAAAATTATGTAGAAATGTTATCGTGATGACCTAAACATGAGTATGTCTAATGAAAGAATGCCCATGAAAGAAACAATCAAGCGCCTATATTTTAATAATAAAGGCTTTGTATTGATTTAAAAGTATTTTAGCGGTATAAATTGAAGGGAAGACAACGATCAGGAATCAAAACAATTATCTTACAACTTCCGTACAAGACACCATAGGAAAGAGGAGGCACATAAAGTAACAACATTATAATGACACTATAAAATATACAGTAAAAAATCTATATTAAGACCGCCTTTGGGACTGCTCAAAGGTGGTCTTGAAAAGTTCTAAAAGTGGTCTCATATTTGGAGTAACTCGGTGTTGAAAAGACAAAGAAAGAATAACTGAAACCTTCACGATAAGCTTTTAAGGGGAATGGAAACACCTTTAAGGGAGTAAACTCCTGCAAAAGTATTTTTGTCTCCCATGTCAATAGGGGTTAACTCTCAAAGGAAATAATTTGCTCCTAAGAAGCAAATTCTTTCCTTTAAAAGTAGACCCCTTTTTCAGCGGGACAGGGCATACAGAAAGGCGAACAGGAAGTCCCGAAAGTTGTCTCCCTTCGAAAAATGGCGGAAAAATCAGCCAGGTGTTCCCATCCCCTTAAAAGGAGATTGAGTCTTATTATAGGTGGTCTGATGACCCTGAAGCCCCATTTTTGGACTTACTTTTGACCGTATCTAATGGTACTGTCTCTTCCAAAATTTATGATAAAAGAGATGATTTTAATTTTGGAATTGAAAATTTTCCTTTCATAGATGGTGTCGTCCCTAAGGCTATGTCTTATGGGCCTATATGTCACCGCCGAAAAAAAAAAAAAAAAAAAAAAAAAAATACCAGATGAAAAATTTTGACATTTTTCTCATTTCTGCTCAAAACATAGATTGCGGGTACTCATTAGAACCGCCTCATCGAGGCAGTTCTTACGAGTAGCAACAATCTATGTTTTAGGGCAGAAATAAGAAAAATAAGGTTTACCCATGTAAATCACAGTTTTACTATATAAAAGTGGGGTTAAAGGGGGTCAAAATTATATAGGAATGTTTTCGTGATGACCTAAACATGAGTATGTCTAATGACAGAATGCCCATGAAAGAAACAATCAAGCGCCTACATTTTAATAATAAAGGCTTTGTATTGATTTGAAAGCATTTTTGCGGTATAAATTGAAGGGAAGACAACGATCAGGAATCAAAACAATTATCTTACAACTTCCGTACAAGACACCATAGGAAAGAAGAGGCACATAAAGTAACAAAATTACAATGACACTATAAAATAAACAGTAAAAATTCGATATTAAGACTGCCTTTGGGACTGTTCAAAGGTGGTCTTTAAGACCACTTTTGAACAGTTCGAAAAGTGGTCTCTTATTTGGAGTAACTCGGTGTTGAAAAGACAAAGAAAGAATAACTGAAACCTTCACAATAAGCTTTAAAGGGGCATGGGAACACCTTCAGGGGAGGCAACTCCTGCAAAAGTATTTTTGTCTACCATGTCAATAGGGGTCAACTCTTAAAGAAAAGAATTTGCTCCTAGGGTAGCAAATTCTTTCCTTTAAGAGTAGACCCCTTTTTCAGCGGGACAAGGCATACAGAAAAGCGAACAGAAAGTTGTCTCCCTTTGAAAAATGGCGGAAAAATCAGCCAGGTGTTCCCATCCCCTTAAAAGGAGATTGAGTCTTAATGATAGGTGGTCTGATTACCCTGAAGCCCCATTTTTTTGACTTATTTTTGACCGTATCTAATGGTACTGTCTCTTCCAAAATTTATGATAAAAGAGATGATTTTGATTTTGGAATTGAAAATTTTCCTTTCATAGATGGTGTCGTCCCTAAGGCTATGTCTTATGGGCCTATATGTCACCGCTTTTTCGTACTGCTAGAGCCTGTTATGATGTTGATGATTTAAATGATCGTAACTAAATTTTAGCAGAAAACATCTAAAACAAGGTGTCATAAACAGCGCAAAACATCTTTAAATTGAATCGTAGACCTTATGATATGAGCCCCGCCAAGCGAATTTGTGTCTTCGAGCATTTGTGTCATGACAAATTTTAACTGCGCATGCCTAGCCATTCAGAGGGGCCAGGAATATGGCTTTCTGTCTGAAGGTTCCTCTTGATTCACTGCTTGTATGAGCGAGCGGCGACGGTTCTGGTGAGACTGCGCAGATGCGCAGGCTCGCCTGAACCTTCGTTGCTCGCAAAGGCGATAAGTACCAAAATCGCTTGACGGGGCCCATATTATTTCTAAATATGACGTTTCTTTTAAGACACTTCTGCAACAGTGACTGTCTGGCCCTGATTTTTATGGATTTGTTTGTTTGATTTGCGGTTTAACGTTTCCGTCAACACTGTAAAGGTCATTTTGGAGACGTTGCTCCCAATTTTGTGGGACATTTACCCAACATTGAGATGAAATGACACCTCAAGTGCGGGTCGGATTCAGCTCTGCGTGGAAACAGCATGCAGCCAATATATTTTTTCAAGCCCCGATGGGCGGGGAATTTAGTTCATAAATTCAGGTGAATACTTGGTAATGATAATTTTACTGGTCTCTGCAAGACAGTTGTTGCGAAATACAAAACAAAATGGTTGATTTATGTCATGCGACAGGTCGCGCGTTTGGATGTCGACCCTTTTACAGGACATATTTGCTTCCCTCCTCGGTTGCGACTTCGGTCTCCATGACGGTCACACCCTTAATCGTCGGACCGATATCAAAATGGATGGAGGCTGATGGTTCCTGGGTTCGACTCTCCGTGATCTAACTGTAAGTTTTATTCTGGTCTGACTTCCTATTGTTGTTGAGCCTTCAATCCTGATTCACGACTGTATCAATTTACGATGTATTTTATTTTGACTCACCGTTGAGCTAGAAAGCCTCCGAGCGGACCAATTTACGGCCCCGCCCATAGGGGCTTGAGGAAATATATGGGCTGCATGATGCTTCCACGCAGAGCTGAATCCGACCCGCACAGTAGTACTGGTAAACCGCTTAGAGGATCTAAGCCTGTCCAGGAACGGCGGTGCGAGGCGGACCGTCCATGCTAATAAACTCATTGGTTTCATTGGGCGATAGTGCTTGAGATGCCATTTCATCTCAATGTCGGGTAAAAGTCCAACAAAATCGGAAGCAACATCTCCAAAATGACCTTTACAGTGTTGACGAGGACGTTAAACCTCAAATCAAACAAACAAAAGCGGACCAATTTGTTATTGTCATTATGATTGATACTGCACTAGAACTGGGGGCGAGGGTGAAATTTCATAAACTCCGGAGTTGAAGCCCTCAAGTAGTTTAATTACTGACCGTCCAAATGCCGTCGTTCTTTTGCAGGGTCTTATTTGTTATTTGGCGTTATGCCGTTGGTTCATGTTTCGTCTGTTTTGTGAGTGCCTCCGTGTCTCTTACTTGTTTAGGTGATTGAGATTGCTGCGTCCTTTGATTTAGGCCTTTCCTGTGTGAACGTTCTTTCTAGTTAGCAAGTAGAAAGCCAAAAAGTGTAGCTCTTTCCCAGAAATGGCCCAAACAGCTGTCCTAAATAAACCATTGTAATGGCCACACGTGGAACCTCTCCTTGTTATAGGGAAAGTTAAAGACCCATATACAAGAATTGGGCATAACAAAAATGTCGAATGATAGACTGCATGAATTGTCGTGTACTTAATCATGGATGATAACTTTGCTTTCCTCTTTGAGGGAAATGGATACAATTTCTGGTGGGGCAACTCCTGCCATAGTATTTTGGCTTCCATGTCAATAAGAGTCAACTCTTAAATGAAAGGAATTGCTCCTGAGGAGAAAACTATTTCCTCCAAGAGTACTCCTCTTTTCAATGGAACAAGGCTTATGCGGACTGATCAAATTATTTGTCTAAATCGCGACAGAAGTAAGGGCGAGGATTGTGGCCACGTAAAATCGATTTAAGCCCCCCCCCCCCCCCCCCGGTGAAATTCGTTTCACTGACAGTTCCAAAATAGAAGTGAATGCAATGATCAGCAATCGATACAATTAACTCACAGCTCCCATCAGAGACACCAAAGGGAAAGAAACACAAACATGAAACAACAGACCCCACTGAACACATCCAATTATTTATTAGGTCATACATCAAAAGACAAACAATGCCAATAATAAAACACACCAGGAGCACCACCCTTTGCCTCTACGTTCTGTGTGTTATCTTTCCATTTTGTGTCTCTGACGGAATGTGTAAGGTAATTAAATGGGTTTTTGATTATTGTCTTCCTATCTTTTTAAATGTGTACTTAGACTTTATTTCGCCCTTTTCTTCTCTCAGAACAAAGCGCTGTCGGTACTCGATGGAACAATCTGAATCATTACGAAAACACGCCTACACAAATACATTGTTAATTTTATCGCCGGAAAAAAGGAAATTTTATGATGAAAAACTGTGATATTTTTCTTATTTCTGCTCAAAATATAGATTGTTGATACTCGTTAGAACCGCCTCATCGAGGCGGTTCTAACGAGTAGCAACAATCTATATTTTAGATGTCAGATATACATGTAATCTATTTTTGTCATCATGCAAGATAGTCCTATCTCATTCCGTCAAATTAGGTTGTTCCTCAAAACAGCTTGATAGAGACGAGTGTGACTAAAATTGTTCGTTTTTCCGGCGGTAAAGTTTACAATATATTTGTATAGGTGTGTTTTCGTAATGCGAATCATCACAAGCGAAAAGCAAAAATGACGGAATTTATTACAAAATAGAAGTGAGGGCAATGATCAGAAATATATACCATTACGCAACACGCCTATACAAATACATTGCCACCTTTATCGCTGAAAAAATGAAAATTTTAAGATGAAAAATTGTGATATTTTTCTTATTTCTGCTCAAAATATAGATTGTGGGCACTCGTTAGAACCGCCTCGTCGAGGTGGTTCTTACGAGTACCCACCATTTTAGAGCAGAAATAAGAAAAAAAGGTTTACCCCCGGAAACCCCAGTTTTGCTATATAAAAGTGGTTTTCAATGGGGTCAAAATTACATAGGCGTGTTTTCGTGATGCAATTAACCAACACCTCCCACCAGAGACACCAAAGGGAAAGAAACACAAGTATTAAATAGTAAAACCCTAAAGGGAACATCAATAGCGGAAAGCCAAAAGGACAGTTACTTTCCCACAAAATGGCCAATTTTCTATCCACAACAAAAAACGTATAAGCGATACACACATTCAAGGACAAACCATAACAAAAATAAACCGCGACAGAAGAACGCAACCCGTTCAGAGGTAAAGTGTTAAGCCAATTTGTCAAATTAACATTTGATTTTACGGAGTAAATTCATTAGTATGGATATTTTCCAGAATAAAATACAGTTAACGTATTTCTATTCGCTGGTATACTGCACGCGACAATGATGACCATACACTCTCACAAGACAAACAAGCAATATATTGACTACAAGTGTACATTTGTATTTGCGTAATTTGTACATTTGTTATTTGCACATGCTCTTAATACAAACAAGTAATATCTAAGTAGACTACCAAACCGAGTCGACATAACAATATTTAAATTCTTAGGCCTGGCCCCGAGGTTATAAAAAGTAGAAGTAAAACAAAGATCAGGAATTGATACAATTAACTTACTCCACCCATAAAAGACACCAAAGGGAAAGAAATACAAACATTAAGCGACTAGACCATAATGGAAACCTAAACAAAGGAAGGCCATAAGGACAGTTACTTTCCCACAAAATGGCCATATGGCCATCCAAAATCAAAAGACACAAGTGATACACACAGCAAGCAACAAACAACAACACAAATAAATCGCCACAGAAGAGCCGCCTTGGAACGGTCAGTGGAAGATTTCCACTGGGGGGGCTTAAATCGATTTTACGTAGCCACAATCCTCGCCCTTACTTCCGTCGCGATTTAGACAAATAATTTGTTCAGTCCGCATGAAGGCCTCCTAACTCATCAGTGCAACATCTCCGTGAACACAAAAATCAAAGAACCACAGAGGTGAGACAACGGTGAGGACTCGACAGCAAGAAACCACTGAAACGCTGGAGCAAAAGAAAACCAACAGTTAGACTCCGATGAGCCCGACCAGAGACAGAGCATCAGGCACCAACCGACATTATCTCTCTAATTTTCAATAAGCCTTTACGTTGGAGCCGTCATAGAATCTGAGGCCTGACCCACCGGCGTGCAATTAAAGAGGGAAGCAAAGTTGCCAACCGTGATTGGGTTAACTACCATGCATGCAGTCTGTCGTATAAGATCCATGTTGTACCCAATCTTTTTATATCGAAGAATGATTTTACGAAATTGGGTGCTGAAGTCATTGCGGTTATATATTTTTCTGAATTTATATACTAAGTCACCATAAAATTCGGGTTCCGATAGACCTTGTTGCAGAAGAGATTTAAGTCCAATATTGAATTTTGAAATTAAATCAGAATGGCGTCTATAAAATTTTGAAAAGGCTTTGCGTAGTTTATGGTACCGATAACCCTGATTAAGGAGTTTAGCCGTTAATAATTTATTACGAGTGTTGAAGTCAGTTACATGACTACACACTCTAGCAAATCGAATTAATTGCGAAATATAAACGCCATAGGATGGCGCACGAGGAACATCACCATCCAAAAAAGGAAAATTTACAATCTCAAAATCAAAGTCATCGCGTTTATCATAAATTTTGCACGAAACAAATCCATCTACAATAGATAGATGTAAATCCAAAAACGGGGCCTCGGTATCAGAAGAATCTTTTTTTTCATGCTCAACTCAGCTGAGCATGAAACTTGTGGTTCTCATAAAAATTAAAATACTAAGAAGTTGAACGATTTCTCTTTCTCAGATAGCAGAGACGATTCTTTGTCCTGCTCACAAATCTTAAAATGCCAACAATAATTGTTCATGAAATTTTTTCAGAGAACAACTTCAAATTGGTTTTATTTATCTATTAACACAACGTTTCGGCCATTATTGGCCTTTATCAAGTGTAATAAACAAGTAGACAGGAAATGACGTCGACGTCACACGACGTCAATGGTGACGACGTCAAATAGAAACACATCAGTTGGCGTAAAAAGTCTAAATAAAGGATCATTATTAGATACAAATTACTGACAGGAATGCAGTTGCAGTGCGAACACAGGTAAAGTCAGTAAAAACTTCATGAAGACTAATACATTATTTTGGAGTTTAACCCAAAAGGAGTCATTGTTCCAAGACGGTGCATCCAGGAAGTTTCCTTCATAAGCCTTTTCCAATTTCCAGAAACTTTATCAATAGGCATAAAGGAAAAATCCCGGATGCTATGTCCAGGCAAATTAAAATGCTCTGAAACTGTTGTAGGAGTGTCAGAAAAATGCTTTATATCAAACTTATGTTTGTTCATTCTCTGACTACATTTTTGCTGGGTTTGGCCGACATACTGTAAATTACATTTTTTGCAAGTAATGAGGTATATTACATCAGAGGAAGCACAAGTGAAGTTTTCTTTTAAATTGAAACATGAAGACAAAGTTGTGCTTGTGAATGAACCAGACTCTGTGATGCTTGCACAATGTGAACAGCGGGGTCTGTTACATTTTGAAACAGCACCAGACCTTACTGTTTTTTTTTTTTTTCAGTTGAGAATGAACCAACATATCTTGCAAATTTGACGGTCTTTTGTAATCAACAATAGGTTTATAGTTAAACAACTGTCTTACACTTTTGCTTTTAGAGTACTTTATAAAGAAGATTCCAGTACTGATTGATAATTTTACCAATGTTAGGCAAAGACGGGTTGTATGTGCATACAAAAGGAACACTTTTCTGACAATTTGAGCGGGAAGTTGATTGAAGGGCATCATCCATACTAATTGAAGATACCTTTTTGACAGCCTCTTCAATGATATGATTTGGATAATTTCTCTCCTGAAAATATTCCCTTAACCGGTCAAGCTCATTTTCAAAACTGACATTATCAGATGTTATACGCCTATAACGTTTTGCCTGACTATATGGAATGCCCTGTTTGCAAGAGAGCGGATGACATGATGAAAATTCAATATACTGATGACAATTTGTGCTTTTTTCATAAACACTGGTTTAAAAGCTCACCATTTTCACTTTTGTGAATATTCACGTCAAGGAATGTAGCATCTTGGTTAGAATAATTGTAAGTGAACTTAATAGTATTATGAAAATGATTGATTTTGAAAATAAAATCATGCAAGTCCTGTTCACTATAATTCCAAGTAGAAGTAAAACAAAGATCAGGAATTGATACAATTAACTTACTCCATCAAACATCATAAAAATGTCATCCAGGAACCTTAACCAGATCAAAGGTTTTTTATCACTGGAATCAAGAAAATTCATCTCCAGTTTTCCCATAAATAAAGAGGCATAACTGGGTGCCATTTTAGTACCCATAGCAGTACCTAGAACCTGAAGGTAGTTCTTGCCATCAAACTGAAAATGGTTTTTCGTCAGCACAAGATTAATAAGTTTTGAAATGGTTGATCTTGCCTCCTGTGAATACCCGCCTTCAGACATGAAAAGATCACATGCTTTAATACCATCATCATGAGGAATATTGCTATAAAGCGATGTAACATCTAAAGTTACAAAAAACGCACTTTGTGGGATGGCCTTTAAGCTATGGATTTTGGTAATAAAGTCGGATGTATCTTTCACGTGTGAAGGCAAAGATTCCATGTGGGGTTTCAGTAGACCATCAATATACGCTGAGATATTTTCAGTCAGTGAACCGCAGCCTGTGACAATGGGTCTACCCGGATATCCAAGTGGCAGATTTGAGTCTAATTGCTTATGAATTTTAGGCAATATATAAAGTACAGGAACTCTGTCACTTCCAGATGGACTAAGGTTTTCACGGGTAGATTCTGATACTTTCGTTTCACTAAGCACTTCATTTATATCCTTACGAAATTGCTCTTGTGGATTATCATCTAGTTTTTCATAAAACTTAGCATCTCCAAGTTGTCTTTCTACCTCTGCTATATAATCCATGCGATTCATTATCACAACAGTAGGTCCCTTATCAGCCTTCTTGAAAACAATAGTGTCATCATTTCGTAATCTTTTAAGGGATTCTAATTCTTCGGGTGATAAATTAGGGGATAAATTTGTACTTTTTATCATTTTGAAGAATTTCATTTGTTATAGAATCAATGTAAAAATCCAAACTGGTGTCTCTGCCAGAAGGGGGAACAAAGGTTGATTTGGGATCAGTGTTGCGTCTGATATATTCAAAATTACTATCACAGGTATTGTCTTCACTTTCAGTATCATCACTGTTTTTTGCAGCAAAATACTCTCTTAGTCTAAGCCGCCTCGTACATTCAAACACATCTTGTTTCAGTTGAATTTTATCATGACCTTTTGGCTTTGGACAATATTTTAATCCTTTACCCAGTAGTCTGTATTCAGCATTAGACAATGTTCTGTGTGATAGGTTTAGGACCGTCTTTTTACCCCGTTGTACCTCTTTTTGAATTTTCTTTTGTTTCCTCCACTGTTTTCGATTGGTGATGCGGATGAATCTTCGGTTGCGTTTAGTACCCTCAGACAGTTGACTAGCTGTTGAATGGCGCCGCTCAGCTGTTGTATTCCTGTCGGCACCTGGGTTTGACTCCCGCTTGGTTTGTTGACGTTCTGTTGCCCCGTTTTCACAGCCATGCTGTAGCTCTTCTTGTTGCTGTTTGGGGCCACCTCGTTTTTTGAATCATTAGATGTCTGGGTCTCAACTGATTGACTTTGTTTAGGCTTTACATGTACCTTATTCACAGGTTTAATTTGGGTTTTATCATGGGCTGGTTTTGAACGTCTTTGTTTCTGTTTCTTTTTGCCCGTTTCCCCCATATTACCACTCGGTTTATTTCCACCTTGAGTATTCATACTAGTGTTTGTTTTGCTTGTACTAGCTTTGTCCGATTTAGAGCCATCAGCCTGAGATATATGGTTGATATAACAGTCTCTGTTGTCGGTTATATTACTGAGCTTCTTTGCTTGTTTGTCAATGATTTTGTTCTTTTTTGCTTCAGTCTTGGTGAAAATATTCTGAGTAATTTTATCGAACTCACCCTCATCATTGAGAGTTTTCCTCAATAATTGTTGGCATTTTAAAATTTGTGAACAGGACAACATTCATGATCAGGTTAGTTGTGCATGAAAAAAGTTTTATAACCTCGGGGCCTGGTCTAGCATCAAAGCCCACGGCGTGAAGGTCAGTTTAAAAAGCATATAAGTAACATCTATTATTCTTCGCATCACTGTGCTATACGTTGAACAGTTTTATGAACTCAGGATTGTTCGTAAATACTGTCCATTCTTCACGACCACTTTCTTTCAGATTTCAGTCGGGTTCGTCCAATCCAGACAACAATATTGGATTCAAAGCTGTTTGGACAGCCGTCACATTGACAAATACAGGTAAGATACCGTTAACCATAAGAGTAGATAAGGTATATATACTAAGTATTTTGTGATAATAATATTGAAAGATAGTTTTTTTATTTATCCATATAAACATGGTGATGTTTGATTTGTTTGTTTGATTTGAGGTTTATCGTCCCCGTTAACACAGCATAGGTCATTTTGGAGACGACGCTTCCAATTATGTGGGGCTTTTACCCGATATTGAGATGAAATGACAACTCAAGCCCTGTCGCTCAATGAATGAATAGGGTTTATAAGCACGGATGGTCCGACTCGCACCGCTTTGCCTGGGCAGGCTTAGATCCTCTAAGCAGTTTCAGAATCAGAATCAGAATCAGAATTGTTACTGGTGACACGTCAAAAGACATTCATACAACAGGACCTGTGATGTGGGAAGTTAGTCCCTAGCTCTAACCGAAGAGGTACATTTAGCTACACAATCATCAGCACCTTCAGCTGTCGAAATAATCGAATCGGGAAGGGCATTCCAATCTCTAATGGTTCTGGGGAAGAACGACTCTTTATAAATGTCAGTTCTTGCAGTAAGGGTCTGAAACGCCAACGAATGGTGATTTCTACAGTGTCTAGCTGGGGGAACAAGGTCGTCTGTTGGAATGCTGGCAGCACCCTTTAGACCTTTGTATAATAGGAGTAGCCTACTGTCTTTTCTCCTTTTCTTGAGAGACTCCCATTTTAATTTTCCAAGTATTCCAGTCATGCTCCCAGTTTCAAAGCAGTAATTGCCTGTTACAAATCTAGCAGCTCTATTCTGAACTTTCTCAATTTCATCGTTAAGGACCACTCCACTGGGGTCCCAGATACAACTACCATATTCCAAGATTGGGCGAACAAGACCTTTATATGCTGCCTCTTTAACATCCTGGGGGCACTGATGAAGATTTCGCCTCAGGAAACCAAGCGTTCTATTTGCCTTAGTACACATGTTGCTAATATGAGTATTCCATCTCAAGTTGTGTGAGATTGTCACTCCAAGGTATTTAATGGAGTCCACATTCTCGAGAACCGTTCCCTCTAAGGTGTAAGAAGCCTCAACTTTATTAGATCTCTTCCTAGTTATCTGCATAATATTGCATTTAACTGGCTGAAATCTCATGCCCCATTTTTGGGCCCAACATCCTAATCTATCTATGTCAGCCTGAAGTTTCGCAGAGCCATCTGTATCTCTAATTTCCTGGTAACAAACACAGTCATCTGCGAACAGTCTTATTTCTGAGTCAATGTCAGTGGAAATATCATTGATGTACAGGGAGAACAAAAGTGGACCAAGAACGATCCCTTGCGGGACTCCAGACAAAACTGGAGCCCACTCCGAAGATTCACCATTAACAACAACCCGCTGTTTTCTGTAGCAAAGAAAGGAATCTATCCATTTTGGGTCTTTCCCCCAATTCCATAACCAAATAACTTAGATTTAAGTAGTTCATGAGGAGGGGTGTCAAAAGCCTTCTCGAAGTCCAGAATAAATGTGTCCACCTGTCCCCCTTTGTCCAAGATTTTTGCCCAGTCATTAATAACTGTGCTCAGCTGAGTTTCACAACTGTGCCTTTTCCTAAATGCATGTTGTCTGTCTGACAAAAGTTTACGAAGTTGGAAGTTTTATTTGAAAAAACCGTAACCCAGACCGATTCGGTGTCATTTTCCAGTTCCATGAAAGGCATGTGAGGAATGTCTCTATGGATGAGCAACATCACCCCACCGCCATGAGAGTTCCTATCTTTTCTGTAGACACAGTGCTGACAGGATTCAGGGAAAAGCTCAGATGTAGTTATTGAACTGTCAATCTTTGTTTCCTGAATAGCAACAATATGAGGTTGAGATGTATCGAGGAAAGCTAAAAGTTCAAGAATTTTTCCTCTAATTCCATTTATGTTTATACTGCAAATTTTCAAACCTTTCACAAAATTTGACTTAGTTTCATCAGCAGTCGAAGATTTGCCTCTCTTATCCTCTGACAGAGGTTCAAACCTGTTTGGCTTACTCAGTTCTACATAAAGAAGGAGTCTGAGAAGTTACAGACCTCACATTTTGGACATATCCAGTGGCAGCTTGAATTTACCAAAGTGCCATAGTCTGCATCTGAAATGAAGGAACATTCAGTGTGTATCCACATTTTACAGTGATCACACTGAACGGCTTTCTGGCCATTAAGGACAGCACCACTGAAAAGACCACAATCCGCTTTGCAGTCTTTGCAATACCAAGATCCAGCTCTAGATTCAATTTCTAACAATTGACTGTTATCCAAATCAGAACATGAGGAGTGAAAGCGCTTGTTACAGTCCTCACATTCTATCCATTTCTCAGAACCTTTGCAATATTTTTTGCAGAGTCCGCAGCGAAACCTTGGGCCGGGGTTAGTTTCAATGTCTCCGGCAAAGATTAGAAGTAAAGCCAAGTTTGTACCGTGTGAGGACTTGAAGTTTCGCAAGCCCTCCGAACACCTTCTGTTCCCATTCTTCCTTGTAAATGCCAAGTACTGGGAAATTCTACTACTGCTCTCCTTATTTGTAATCTTGCACTCCTGATTTCCATCATGAGGATGCATTCTGTAAGTTGTTTTCCAAAGAGTGAACCCAAGAATGACGACCATGGGAAACAAGGAGACCTTCATTTTAATATACCGGTTAGTGATTTGATGATTTCTAATGATTTATTATGGGTGTCAAGCAACAATCCTGATTCCGAGTTTGTCACATCCAGCACACTGTGTCACTGACAACTACAAAGGGCTAACCAGTATACTGGTCCAATTATATACAGCTCAGCACACTCAAATATCTGACAACACACAGGCTCTCCAGAGAAAGTGAATGTGCCAAGCGACCTAGTTTTGATCCTAAGAATTTCAATTTACGTTACCCCACCCACTAGTGAGGTAATGGCGGGAAAGAATGTCAGCAATTTTTTTCAATCTAAAAGACAAAAAAATCACAATCTAGGGTAACCAGCAATAAAATGTTGCTGGTTTACGCTTGTCTGTTATGAATCAGACAAGAAACCAGACAGATATCCAAGAAAAAAACTTCTCTTTTAGCGAGCTATTTTTTTCCAATTCCGTCCAGGTCGAACGAAATAGGGATATTTAACAGTACTCGTGTGCGGTCGGTTTCAGCTCTGCGCGATAACATCATGCAGCCCATTTATTTCTCCAAGCCCCGATGGGCGGGGCGGATAAACATGGTGAGAATTAACAAAAACTATCCTTCAGTTCTCACGAAATACTTAAGATTTCTGTTTCTAAAATTACAACAGATTTCAAAAGAAACAAATAGATCATACATTATTGTATTAAACGTTGTTGATGAAAAATTCATTTTATTCCTTTTCCTCAAAGAGTTTAATAAATTTAATACTGCATGAACACGAATACAAGTTTGTTTTCGCAAATGACATTTTAAACATATTTTATTCAAGATTTGTTTACAACTAAATGTCAATATTCCGACATTAGTAAATGTGACGTCGTGAAGGACATCGTTAGTAAAACGGGGCTTATGTTATTCATTAACATATTTAATCCACTGATGGTTTACCGAATTTAATTCATGGCGTTATTACATTCTCAGACTCGACGTCATATTATAAAACGCCGATATGGCATATCTTCAATAGCAATTTATATTTTGAGCAGAAATAAGGAAAATAAGGTTTACCCCTGTAAACCCAAGTTTTATTATATAAAATTGGGGTTCAATGGGGGTCAAAATTATATAGGCGCCTTTTCGTGAGGTTGACGTTTACAATTCTCAGTAGGCTCCACAAACCTCGAATTGTACTTCTGTTTTCAGTTTTCTTGGCAAAGTGGGCAACCAGTTCATGACCGTTTTAGACTCTAGACTAGTTTATGTGATACAGTCCAACTTGTATTAAGCAAGCACCTTTGGGATATTCCAAAAGTGCTTGCTTAAGACAGGTGCTTGCTTAAAACATGTGAATTTTAATGCATTTTCCTTTTTCGGGAACTGAATACCTGCTTGCTTAAGACAGGTTGCTTGCTTAGTAGAGGTGGCCAGTAAGACAGGTTTTACTGTATTTACAGAAACCACCACAATAATTATTTTGTTTCGAAAATTCAGATAAAGTGACAACTTGAACGGAATCTTATATTTATTGTAGGTGACTGCAATGGATTTCAGTGTTCGGAAACAATACCGGAAGAAATCTGTGACAGATCACGGGAGCAGCTATGCAACGGCCAACACTTTTGTATCCATACATCTCTTCAATGCAACGAACTACCAAACTGTGGACACACAGACACCAGTGACGAAAATAAGTGTATGTAGACATGGTTTTGTTTGTTTGTTTGATTTGAGGTTTGACGTCCCCATCAACACTGTAAAGGTCATTTTGGAGACGTTGCTTCCAATGTTGTGGGACTTTAACCCGATATTGAAATGAAATGACATCTCAAGCCCTGTATCCCAATGAAACTAATTGGGTTAATAAGCATGGACGGTCAGACTCGCACCGCTTAGCCTGGACAGGCTTAGATCCTCTAAGCGGTTCACCAGTACTCGTGTGGAGTCGGATTTCAGCTCTGCGTGGAAGCATCATGCAGCCAATCTATTTCTTCAAGACCGGACGGGTGGGGGCCGGTAGGTACACATAGTACAGTCCATCATGTGAACAAGTCCGTGAAATGAACAACCCTCCTTAACCCTACTATATATAGAGAACTCGGGTTCACAGGGGTATTCATTATCTTTCTTATTTCTGCTTCGAGACATAGGTTGTGGGTACTCGTTAGAACCGCCTCATTGGTGCGGTTCTTACAAATACCCACAACCTATGTCTTGGAGCAGAAGTAAGAAAAATAATGTGTGCATCCGTAAACCCCAGTTTTCTCTATATAAAGTGCGGTTTAGTGGGGTGTTCATTCCACGGACTTGTTCACGTGATGGACTTATTGAAGTTATACTTTGTTCAACGATATGTGGCCGGACATATATTGTTCTTATTTATAGAGAAGAAGTAAAAAAAAGAACACTTTTAGAAGAGATAATATTAGCCCATACATCACATTGGAATTTTAAAACAAATAAATTGGAGTAGTCCATTTTTTATTATAGGGTTATCAGGTTTTTTTAGTTTGTGGTAAGTTTTACACAAATGTAAGTTCCTTAAGCAAACAATGTACACCCAAATCAGCCGCCGCGTTCTATTGCAACTGATCTGGGGCCAGTTTCATCAAAGCATCTGCGACGTGTTTTCGTCTTAGAAAGATCGTACGAAGTTCTTACGACAAACATCCGGTTTCATCAAATGCTCGATATCTGCGATGTTCTCACATTTTGTCGTATTTCTGAGATGAATTTTTAGACATCGCACATTGAAATTTTTGTCTTAAACTTTGGATATGTCACAGCCACCGCTAAAGAAGATATTAAACGCGTGGCACATGTTAAAGAAACCTACGCTTACATGTATCCCTGCTGTAACGTTGTTAAACATACCATTTCGCTTACCTTGGCAGATCAGGCCCATTACCAATACAAGCCCATGCACTGGAGAACCCTCAACACTGACCCATTTGTTATAATATTTAGTTTGGGTTTGGGGTGAGGGGGTCTTTTAAAATAGAGATTGATGGTACTCGTTAGAAGCGCCTCGTTGCGGTTGTGCTTACGAGTACCCACAAATTATATTTCATGGTGTAACCTAGAACCGTCGCCCGTTTTCGCCCATCGGAGCTTGGAGAAATAGATTGCTCTGGATAGTACTTCCGCGCAGAGCTGAAACCGACCAGTCTTGATTACTGGTTAATCGCTTAGAATGTAAAAGCCTGCCCAAGTGGGACCGCTCTTTTTAAACCCTAGTGGTTCCTTTGGTCGGTAGGATTTAAGATGTCATTTCAAATCAACGCCTGGTAAAAGCCCCACAAAATCGGAAACATCGTCTCCAAAATGACATTTATACATGTACCAACGGTTGCCGGGGACTTAAATATGTTCTAAAAAGGGTTATCCTTTGGAAGCAAGAAATACACCACATAACTGGAAAATATGGAGCGTTCATGTTTTCTGGGCTAGACAAGCTAGTTTCGGCCATTTAGGCCTCATCAGCGACCCTAAAATATTTTCGAAATTCCACAATGGAATCAATGATCCCAATCGACAAGAAAATATAAACTACACTATGATGTAGGGCAGGGACACTTTTTTACGGCCGCCACACATTCCCAGACGACAGCTGTATAGTGACGTTAAATATGTACTAGAAAGGGTTATCCTTTGGAAGCAAGAAATACACCACAAAACTGGAAAATATGGAGTGTAAACCTCATTTCAAACAAACAAAAGAACCGAGGCGTTCAGGTAGTTCTAACGATTACCCACAATCTGCGATTAGACTTTTGATTGAGAGGAAGACTCATAGTACCTCAAATCGACACATGAAACTAGAATTGTCAACACGTCAGATATGCCCCCGCCCAGGGACCATCCTCACCAAGAAAACAAAACATGTTGCAGAAGCTAAAAATGACGGCATTGCTTGCCTGGAAAACTGTCCTTGAGGACATCGGCGTAGGTGGGGGAAATTTCGTTTATATCTTGGAAATAGTTTGTATCATCATACCAAATATGAACCAAATCCATAAAAAATAAATTACTAAGTCTGTGGCACTGACGTTGAGTTTTGGTTTTACGGCCCTTTCAATATTATTTCTTTTATTTTGAGCCGATCATTCATCAGATGTGATCGAAAACTAAACGAAGTAGCCGGAGAAACGACCTGTATCTTTCATCATACCAAATACGAACTAAATCCATTATATGGGTTGAGAAATTTGATCTCTTATTAAAAACGTTGACATTGAAAATTCTGAGTCCGTGACCCTGACGTCATGGGCATCGGTGCGGGTATGCTGAATAAAATTTAGACGTGTATCTATCATCGTACCAAATATGAACCAAATCCATTATATGATTTCACAAATATGAGCTCTTAAATAATTTCAACATTTAAAGTACTTCACCTAGACGTCATAGGTAAGTGCCAGTGTATTGTTGACCATACCTATCATCAAAATTCCGTCATATGGTCTGGAAAATGTGAGTTTTTAAAGGTTTGGCGTCTTCCTGGTACAATGTCCTAACCTGAGGTTACAGGATCACGTACGTATACCCCGTACGGAAGGACGTACGCACATGTGCGTACGCTCGTATGTACGATCATCATGCCGATTGCTGGGGGATCATGGTCTTGTGGACTGTCTTTTCGTATATGCAATTGTATAATTTTGCAGGCGATTTTATAATTGTGTATACATGTATGTAGCTATAGAACTTTGTTTCAAGTCAGGTTCTTTGTAATTTAAAATCCGTCTATAGGATCTATGTTGCAAATGAGCTGAATTTATGTCTCACTGGAAGCAAAATCCACTGGACGGTCTGACAAATGAACAGTCAATAAATAAATATTTGTTACAGACCACACCGGAGCTGAAAACTGACATATATTACATGTAAATATGACTACTTACAGATGCTACGTCACGTAACGTTATAATTATGCGGTATCCTTATTAAACAACGTCATGTATTGAGGTGTTGTGTTAACATCGTGCATAAACTGTGTTTTAAGTTCAAACGATAAATTGAATATTGTATTCATGCTCCTGCATTACATAATTAATTAAATTGAGAGAGAAAAAGTTAGAAAATGCTCAGCAAAGTCTCACATGTTATCCCTGTTCCTCAACTAATATTATAAACTCAACAATACACGTGCACCCATGGAAGAGCACCCCCTCCCCTTTTCCCAACCTACACTCAGAGAAGATCGACCCACCAGTACTCTCAGTGCTTTGATTAAACATTGACGCTATCATTTAGATTATTAATTCATATTCTTTTTTTTTCAGGCCTAAAACGTATACTCACCTTAACAGCATATATTGGTGGACCGGTGGTATTAGTTGTTGTGATTATCATTACCGTAATTTGCTGCTACCGAAAAAATTGCAGAACAGTTGTGGAGTATTCTGTTCCTAAAGAACAATCAGTGACGCTTACACAATCCTTGGGATCCACTCAAAGTTCCAATGTTCATTTGCGTTCACTGGATCGTAGCCCTAGAACGCCAAGTGTGATGTACACAACCTCCTTCACGGACTGTTCCGTGCCACCAACACCGGACACGGAAGAAAACAAGGGAGATAAATGTAATAGTTTGCCACTAAGTAACTCTCTTATATTACCAAAACCTACTGGTCAGAGCGAGGTAGTTGACGAGAGTCAGGGGAACTACAAGGGACATCAGAAACGATCTTCTTATAGTATGATGAGGGAGCTGTGTTATGAAGATGGGAATATTATCATAGCTGATATATGATAGGACATCAGGATTAAAGTACTTCTACAATTTACTAGGATATATGATAGGGGCTACTGTTTCACATTACGAAATCACGGCTGTTCAAACACAATATTGAAAATATTTCAACCAGAAATTGAAATGTTTCCGATAAAATTCGGACAGGCGGTTCTAACGAGGGCCCACAATCTATGTTTTTGATCAGAAATAAGAAAAATAATGGACAACCCTGTAAACATAAAATTGGGGTTTAAGGGTGTCGAAATTATATAGGTTTGTTTTTGTGATGGATGGCGATGTTCGAATCGGGGCGGACCTTACCAGGAAACCCCCAGACTGGAAGTTGGCACACAGTACAGGCCCAGATCAGATGCCACAGAACGCGGCGTCTGATCAGGGCCTAAAGTGTTTATAAAACGTCCAGACAATTTCCAAGTAGATTTTGAAGAAAACATAACCTGACATCCCTAAATTTTTAAATGGACTCATTGTCTAAATAAAAAAGGAAGATTCCATTTGGTACACAAAAGCGTTAGGATATCAGGTAAATAAGTCCGTGAAATGAATACCGCTATGAACCCTCGTAATATCGACAAATATAGACAAATGAGGACCGGGTTTACAGGCATATACATTGTTTTATTCATGCTTTAAAACAGAGACTCTGGGTACTCAATAGCCCCGTGTCCAACATACACAATCTATCATCACGCAAACAAGTTCGTGAAATGAAGACCCCCGGAAACCCCACTTTATATAGAGAAAACTGGGGTTTACGGGGGTATACATTATTTTCCTTATTTCTGCTCCAAGACACAGGTTGTGGGTACTCGTTAGAACCGCATCATTGAGACGGTTCTAATGAGCACCCACGACCTATGTCTTGGAGCAAAAATAAGAAAAATATCACTGATTTTCATCAGAAAAGTAGCCATTTTTGAGATGTGAAAAAGGGCTCTATGTCGCACGGGTGTGTTAGCGTAATGTTTCCATATGTAGTTTATGTTCAATTCTAGAGATAAGTAAGCTGTTAATTCAGCCCAAAAGCGTGTTATAGTTATGGCGTGTAAGCTTATACGAGACTCGAACCACTCTGCTTATAAACTTGGTCAGACTATTATGAAAGCACAAACGTGTGACATTGTGCATTGTTTATGATAGCGAAATTTGTATTTTTTTCTGATGACAGTGTGTGATAATTCTCTTATTTTTACTCCAAACATAGCTTGTGGGTGATGGTTATATCAGATCCGCCTAAATGAGGCGGTTCCAGCATGTACCCACAACCTATATCTTTGAGCAGAAATAGGAAAAATAATGTATACCAACGTAAATCCCAGTTTCTCCATAAAAGGTTGGGTTTAAAGGGGTGTTCTTTGCCCGTGCGACATGGTGCATTTTTTCACATCTCCAAAATGACTATTTTTGTTATGAAAGTCCGTGATTTTTTTTTCGGAGCAGCTTTAGAATCCGTCCGCCACTTTTTATAACCAAACACAAACCCTTTCCCTAACCCAAAGCGTAATGACCTGGATAGCATAATCTAACCCTCTTCTACCTGCAGCCTAACCCTAACCATTACGACTTACTCATAACCCTAACCTAACCCTAACCATCAATGACCTACTCCAAACGTTCTAAAGACAGTAAACAGTGGCGGACAAACTCAAAGTCTAGCCCAACATTCTATGTTATGAGCAACAATAGAGCAATTAAAGTATATTCATGTAAAGCCCAAATCTGTCTACATAGAGCAGTTCATGCGTGTAACTGTGAAGGGTTTTGCTTGTTTATTTAGGAGTTTAAAGCTTAGTCAATAGTATTAATGTCATATCGAGTTGGTCAGTTTAACTATCCACACTTTTATTCGACAGTCCTATACACAATCGGTTAAGAAACTGTTAACAGTTACTGCCCTTCTTGAGTCAGCAAAAGGGAGAGAAATGACCGTGAAAAAGATTTCGTGATCAGTCGCCATGAAAGAATGTTGCCGACCCGGCAAGTATCGAACCCGCAACCTCCTGATCACCGGTCAGGCGCTGTCGAGGCCGGCAATAGCGTGGATGTATGTTTTTTGTTTAAAACATTCTGTACGATTTGTATCATTTTCACATCATATCATAATGATTGTAAACATGTCTGCAATTTAGATAATTATAAAATGCGTTGTGATTTTTCAACCTGGTAAAGACGATCAGTGTTCGTTTGTGTGCGTTTTGTTTCAAATTAGCAAAGTTTGAAATCAGTTCCCGAACCCTCCCGGTCTGTGTAACGACTTGAGTCAACGGCCAGCCACATGATTACGAAAACCCGCCTATACAAATACACAGTAAACTTTTCCGCCGAAAAACAAATACTAAAATTTAGGATTAAAAAAAAGGTTTACCCTTGAAAAGCATGTTTTTCTATATAAGTGTTCAAGGGGTCACAATCATCACGTGAACAAGTCCGTGAAATAAAGACCCCCCTATACCCCACTTTATATAGAGTAAACAGGGGTTAACGGGGCATGCATTATTTTAGCTCACCGTCACGTAGTGACGAGGTGAGCTTTTGGGATCACTTTTTGTCCGTCGTCCTTCGTGCGTCCGTGCGTGCGTCCGTGCGTGCGTAAACAATTTCTTCAAACGAGATCTCCTCCTAAACCACTGATCGGATTTTGACCAAACTTCACAGGAATGATCCTTAGGTGGTCCCCTTTCAGAGTTGTTCAAATGGTTCCGGTCGGTTGCCTATGTAGGTCACAGGAGTCAAAAATAGATTTTTTTTTCACCGAAAACTTAAAATATATTCTTCTCTGAAACCACAAGGCCCAGGTCTTTGATATTTGGTATGAAGCTTTATCTAGTGGACCCCTACCAAGATTGTTCAAATTATAGTGCTGGGGCGAAAAATGCCCCCGCCCAGGGGCCCTTTGTTTTTGCATGGGCTTATATAGGGCACATCTTTAAAAATCTCCTTCACTGAAACCACAAGGCCCAGGTCTTTGATATTTTGTATGAAGCTTCATCTAGTGGACCCCTACCAAGATTGTTCAAACTATAGTGCTGGGGCCAAAAATGTCCCCGCCCCGTGGCCCTTTGGTTTTACATGGGCTAATATAGGGAAACTCTTTAAAAAATCTTCTTCTCTGAAACCGCAAGGCCCAGGTCTTTGATATTTGGTTTGAAGATTCATCTAGTGGACCCGTACCAAGATTGTTCAAATTATAGTGCTTGGCCCAAAAATGCCCCCGCCCCGGGGCCCTTTGGTTTTATATGGGCTTATATAGGGAAAATCTTTAAAAATCTTCTTCTCTGAAACTGCAAGGCCCAGGTCTTTGCTATTTGGTATGAAGCTTCGTCTAGTGGACCCGTACCAAGATTGTTCAAATTATAGGGCTTGGTCCAAAAATGCCCCCGCCCCGGGGCCCTTTGGTTTTACATAGGCTTATGTAGGTAAAATCTTTAAAAATCTTCTTCTCTGAAACTGCAAGGCCCAGGTGTTTGATATTTGGTATGACGCTTCATCTTGTGGACCTCTACCAAGATTGTTCAAATAATAGCCCTGGGGCCAAAAATGCACCCGCTTCGGGGCCCTTTGCTTTTACATAAACTTATATAGGGAAAATCTTGAAAAATCTTCTACTCTGAAACCACAAGGTCTAGGACTTTGATATGTGGTATGAAGCCTCAGCTAGTGGACCTCTACCAAGATTGTTCGAATTATAGCCCTGGGGCCAGAAATGCCCCCGCCCCGAGACCCTTTGGTTTTACAAAGACATATATAGGGAAAATCTTTAAAACTCTTCTTCTATGTAACCACAAGGCCTAGGGCTTTGATATTTGGTGTGAAAGGGCTTGGTTCACGAAAGGCCAAAAATGGCCCTGTTTCAGAAATTGTTAAAATCTTTTGTGTTAACAGTATATGGCGTGGTATCTTAAAAAAACGGCAACAATAAGCTCCAAGCTTATGTAGTATGGTTGCTATAGCAACAAAAGAACATCAGGTGAAAACTTCATGTTTGATTAAATTTTATCCAGTGTGTGGTCAGAAAACATACAAAGATAACACAAATATTTGCAATTACTAGGAAGATGCATTCCAGGTTCTGCAACAATTTATATGGAACAGCATATCATTAAAATTTGTGTTGCCATGGTAACGAACGGGTTTACACATGATCATTAAATACACATTATTACTACATAACTTGATCTGCCGCACTGTATCAAGTTGTGTGGCTCTTTCTTGATGAAAGATCACGAGATGCGATAATGAACGGCAGATCAAGTTGACATAGTTATAACGCGTTTATTATATACCTTTTTCTTCAAGTAAAAGTATTTAACGCTCACCAGAACCAAATGCTCCTAGGACGCATATAGGAGGATAGGTAATTGTCCGTCGTCGTCTGTCTTCCGTCAAAACTTTCTAACCACAATTCCTCTGAAGCCACTGGGCCGATAGGGTCCAAATTTCATCTGTAAAATCCTTGGACTGGGGGATTGAAAGGTTATGTTTTTTATGATATTTGGCTCATTAGTTTGGTTGCTATGGCAACTTAGAGTTAGAAAAATGAAAAACTGTATTAACTACCAAGTCATTGCAGATACGGTGACAAAACTTTCATAGAAATGTTCATTAAGCCATGTTCTATTTGGCATGTGATTTTAGGCTGCTGCTCCTTTTTATTGGCTGCCATGGAAACGGAAATAAATAAATAAATAAATAAGCATCTCCTCAGAAACCACAGAATGCTCTATACGCTTTATAACATTGGGCTCCTCAGCAACCATATGCTACATAAATCTGAGACTATAGAAATCTAAACATATTAGTCATTACAGGTTTGGTTGTTGTTGTTGTTTTTTATCTGACCAGAGCTGAAGGCTGCGTGGGGAACTTATAGGATGGGCATTTGTCCATTATCATATGGCATCTGGTGCCAGCACATTCAAATAACATCTCTGAAGTCACTGGGTCGAATGGGTTCAAATTTCATCTGAAGCGTGCTTGGCTTGGGTCTGCCTCTGCTTGATAAAACAGATGGCTTTCAGTGAGCAGTACTCACCTGAACTCTGGTGAGCATAGTGGCTCATCTGAGCTCTGGTGAGCATAGTGGCCCATGGGCCCCTTGTTGCAGGCATTTTTGACTTTATGCTACATTAAGTAAGAAAAAAAGAAGGAAGAAATTAATCAAAAATCATTAACTTCAAAAACGTTTCAATGCAATGATATATATCTAACTTCAATTACACAGAAAGCTAATAAACGTCGTTATCTGGCATTTCGGACATATTTTGCTGAAATACAACTGAGATGCTTGTATTTTCTTCCTTTACTGAACATACATTCGATTGTTAAATGTCATTGTAAAATCAGGGCTGTGCGCTTCTTCTTATGTTCTTTTTATGGCTGGAAACCCCTGTTGCAAATATTAGTTAGCAACAGCAACAAGCACCTAACCTTTGAGAGCATTCTTGCTGACTGTCAACATGTTTTCCGAAGTCAGAAGTATTGCGAAACTCAATTAGCTCAATTTTACAATGATATAGTGAGCAATCTGGATGGGGCCATAAACCGTGCCACAAACAGACTGACATGATCATCATAGACTTCGTCAAGGCCCTCGACAACGTACTTTACGGAATACTGTTGTATAAATTGTTCAACTATCAGATAAGAGGATCTACGCATGGCTCTCCGGACGCTGACAATAAGTTGTACTTCTGATTCAGTCCCGGTTTTATCTGGTATCCCCACAAAGTTCAGTCCTTGGGTCGGTCCTTTTCTTGTGTAGCGTTAGCCGGGTCGTCCACGAAGTCAAGCAACACGGTCACCCATCTAGGTACTAACCGTGCTATCCGTTGCTTAACTTCGTGAATAAGCCAACCGCTCTAACCGCGTCGCTAAAAGAGCCGGCTCCTACAGCAAGGCTGTAGAAGTGGTATTTACCCATAACCGTTACACTTGGTATCCATTAATGATAGATAGATAGATAGATAGATAGATAGATAGATAGATAGATAGATAGATAGATAGATAGATAGATAGATAGATAGATAGATAGATAGATAGATAGATAAATATGACAATGATTTCCATCCCTTTATTCCCGCATTTGTATTTCCTTCAACCCAGAATCCAGTTTATTGAGCTACTTACATTATCACACATGAAATTTATCATACGAGCATCTTTTTGCCCTTTGTCTTTTTAAAAACACGGGTTCAACAAGCAGGGCATCGTATACCAACTTGCTGTCATAACTTATTGATGTGGTCTGCTGACGACTTGTTTGTTTGAATTGAGGTTTAACGTCCACATCAACACTAGTTAGGGCATTTTGGAGACGTTGCTCCTAACGTTGTGAGACTTTTACCCGACAGTGAGATGCAATGACACCCAAAGCCCTGCTGCCCAATGAAACCAATGGGTTTATATGCATGAATGGTCCAACTAGAACCACCTTACCTGGACAGACAGTTACCTGTTCTTATGTGCGGTCGTTTAAGCTCTGCGTTGAAGCACCTGATAGACGTGAGGATGACGACGACAATAGAAGTTTTTTTGTATTAGAATATTGAATAAAATATCTCAAAAGCATTGTTCTCATGCTGATGAGGCCGATGTTTTTTTTTTTTTCTTTTTTTTTCATTTGAGAAACATAATACATTCACAAAACTCCCCCCATTTAGTAGCATGGTTATAATTAAAAAGATATTTAAAATCTCTCGAGATAAAATCAACTGTAGAAAATGAAAACAATGGCCCAAGCATAAAAAGTGTTTTTCAAAGCATAACAGTAGTTTAAAAAAAATAATAAAAAAAGTGTCGGGAGTGGGGATCGAACCGGGGGCCTTTAAGCTGCTAACCAAAGTATGTAACCATTTGACCATTGTGACTGATGGCGTCATCACCTAACACAAAGATAGATATTGATAAAGAATATGTATATGTATACATATTCGAAATTTGCAGTTAAAAAGGATAGTTTAATTTCAAAACTAGGGGAATATGATAAAGGAGTTGGACAAGGTGATGGACTTAGCCCACTGTTATTTAATATTTACATTAATGACATTTCTGAAACGTTTGATACTGAAACTTCTGCCCCAGTTCAACTTAATTCCACAAAGCTAAATTGTCTTATCTATGCTGACGACTTGTTACTCCTTTCTGAAACTGAAAAGGGTTTACAGTCCTGTCTTTATTCATTGCAGTTGTATTGCGAGAGTTGGAAGCTTAAAATTAATATTGATAAAACCAAAGTAATGGTATTTACTTCAGGTAAACTTGACACTAAATCATTTACATTTACAATCAATGATAAAAAGATAGAAGTACTCCACAAGTATAGATACCTGGGAGTACTTTTGAATTATAATGCAAATTTGAAGCATGCTGCAGAACATATGTATCAAAAGAGTTTAAAAGGTATTTTCTCCCTTAAGTCAAAAATATTAGATTTGGATGTCATGAATAATCAGTTAAAACTTAAACTGTTTGACACACTAATAAGGCCTATTTTAACTTATGGTTCTGAAATTTGGGTGGCAGATTTCAAAACTAAAGAAAATCTGCTAGATAATTTACCATTCGAAAAAATTCATAACAGATTTTGTAAATATTTGCTTGGTGTTCACAAAAAATCTTCGAACTTTGCATCTAGGATCGAACTTGGTAGGGACCGGATTTTGAACTTTATAACAATTCAGGCACTTAAGTATTTTAAAAGAAAGACTAACTGAGCTTCCAACAAGTCGTTTCTTGAGGGAAGTACTTGAGGTTGATCAGGGTCTCTATCAGGATAGTTGTAGATCGTGTTTTTCCTTTTATCAGAAAACTATGTCTGAACTGAACATTACAGACTTAGATGAACTTGATATTTCAGGGCAATTTATGCCGAGTCTTCCGTAAAAGTTAAAACTCAACGTGATGCTTTGAAGGAAGATAGTAAACTTTTTACATTCTCTAAAATATATAAGACTTTCGCATGTCAAACATACCTTACTTTAGGTCTACCGAAACACATTACCAAAGACCTGACAAAGATGAGAATAAGTGCTCATGACTTATTGATTGAAAGGGGTCGTTATTGTAGACCTAGAATACCGCGTGATCAACGCTTATGCTCTGAATGCTTACAAGTTGAAGATGAAATGCATTTCATGTTATTTTGTAAGAAATGTAACAACCTCAGATCCACTTTATTAAATACCCTTAATATTAATTGGCATTCTCAAGGACCAAACTCGGTAGAGGCTTATACAATATTCTCCAAGTTGGTCAACCCAACTAATGAAAACGAGACAAAACTGATTTGTAAGTTTATATCAGATGCTCTGATGGTCAGATAGTCTGTTGGTCTGCATGTATACTTTACTATAGAGCATTTAACTTTTGCATTGATTAATGCTATACGACGGGGAACTCTTTCAAATGGTTGTTCCTGTTTGCATACATGGACAACCTTTTGCATGAGCTTTCTCTTGCTTTAACTACAAAAAGCGATAAATTGCTCTCAAATAGTTCATTTGCCGATATACATGCATTCTAAATTGTGATATTATATTGTTATATATTGTTATGTATTGTTGTTTGTTACATGTGGTGAACACCCTCTTTGTAGATGGTATGCCGAATAAAAATATTCTATTCTATTCTATTGATAAAGACGTGACGTAGCTGTCTTAGTAAAGAATCAAAATCGTCTGTCACTGTACCCTTTATGAATGTCAAGGGTCTATAAACTCTAAAGAATATACATAGTAAATGACTCTGTTGTCCGGCAAACCTATTTTGAACTTGTAACATGGAATCAAGTCTCTTATCCGTAACCAATGACGCACAGCGACCTGTAGTAAGAGTAATGTCCCTTGTTTGGTTAACGGCGTTTTTGCCAAAATACCGTGATTTTTGGCCAAGCAATAGCGTTAGAAATAAAACATCATTGGCAAAACCTTCTAATGGGTCTCGTTTTCTTTGCCTTGATCTTGATCCATTTTGTTCTCCTAAATTTTGGCTGGTTGGCAGTAAAGACAGCTCGAGCCTCGTACAAATTAGGAAGGGGGACAGGGTACATTTCCATTAATTTAACAATGAATGCACACCTTCGACACCTTGGAAATTTAATCAAATGTTTTTCTTGTAGTTTCGAAGCTTTCAACAAAAAATCTTTGTGTCGCATGTATGTCTTCATATTTTTTTCTTGATTTCTTTATGATAAATATGGAGAAAATTTTCGATTTTGGTGTAGACTGTGTCTATTTTTACATAATTGTCATTCAGATATTGGCAGTTTTGATGATTATTTCCTACATTGTCGGAGACACAAGAGGTCATAACTTACAAAAATTAGAAAATCATTTTGTATTGAACAGGTTGCTCACATAGGAATTTACAGGGCAGTTAACTGGCATTTGTGAACCAAGCCCTTTCATCTAGTTGACCTCTATCAAGATTGTTTAAATTATAACCCTGGGGCCAAAAATCCCCCTGCCCCGAGACCCTTTGGTTTTACATAGACTTATATAGGGAAATAATTAAAAATCTACTTCTCTGAAACTGCAAGGCCCATATCTTTGATATGTCAGTTGATAACAAATCACAGTTAGAGCTGATCTATTTCGATTCTAACAGGCTGAAAATCGGCAATAATGTTGTTGTTTCCTTCAAAATCTCACAACTGTTCGCCATTGTTAGAAGAAATCCCGCTAAAATTATCGACTGAAACACATGCATTTATATCCTATTCTAACGTTTTCGATGCGAGAAAATGACGTTACACCGTCTAACGTCAAGGAAATCGACTAGTGACGTCATAAATTTGCAGTTTTTAATGACGTCACTCGTCACGCTCTCCCTTGCTGTGATTTGTTGTAGAATAAAACACAGTTGTTTTCCATTGCCTATATAGGCGCGCTGTGTTAGAATATTTGGTATGGAGCCTCATCTAGTGGACCTCTACCAAGATTATTAAAATTATAGCCCTCGGGCTACAAATGCCGCCCGGCCCGGGGCCCTTTGGTTTTACATAGATAATCTTTGAAAATCATAGACATTTACATAGAGATAATCTTTGAAAGTTTTCTTCTCTGAAACAGCAATGCCCAGGTCTTTGATATTTGGTGTGAAGCTTCATCTAATGGACTTCTATCAAGTTTGATAAAATTATAGCACTGAGACCAAAAAATGCCCCCGCCTCGGGGCCATTTGGTTTTAAATAGCCTTATGTAGGGAATATCTTTAAAAAAATATCTTCTCTGAAACCGCAAGGCCCAGGTCTTTGATATTTGGTGTGTAGCTTCATCTAATGGACCTTTGCCAAGATTTTTCAAATTATAGTCTTTGCTGATATTTGGTATGAAACTTCACCTTTTTAGACCTCCCTCAACATTATGCACATTATAACCCTGTGGTCAATAATGGCCCTCCCCGGGGCCCACTTGTTACTCTATGGATCAGGTGAGCGATCCAGGGCCATCATGGCCCTCTTGTTCTTATTTTTGCTCCAAGACATAGGTTGTGGGTACTCGTTAGTACCGCCTCAGTGAGGCGGTTCTAACGAGCACCCACAACCTATGTTTGCAGTATGTTTAATAAAAATATCAAGGATTTTCATCAGAAAAGTAGCCATTTTGGAGATGTGAAAAAATGCACTATGTCGCACGGGTGTGTTATTATAATGCAAGTCGCGGCCAATAGGTTCCTTTAACGTTAAAGCATCTTATTAAGCTTAATGTATATAATGCGTTTCGTATCTGTCTATAGCAGTTAAGATGTGTTGTGTTATTTTTGTAGCATGCGAAAAATGTAAACCATAGGTCTCGCAAACACATGGTCTACGCCATGGCTCATAAGCGACTGTCAGAGTACCAAGGGACTATTCAGATTTGTTTTCTACATTTTTGCTATGTTGCCAAAGTCCCCTGTTCCTCTTTGATTCCCTGTGGATAATCGATGAAGGTGTTTTGTTTTTACTTGTGCAGCTAGCGTAGGTGATGGGTGATCGTTGTTTGAGCTATTATATTCACATACTTTGAATACCATTCAAAGACTAGGAAACTTGGTGCCATTGATGACATTTCTTGGTCATCTTCACTGGTTTGTTGGTTTGTTTGATTTGAGGTTTAACGTTCCTGTCAACACTTTATACGTCATTTGGAGACGTTGGTTCTAATTTTGTGGGCATTTTATCCGACAATGAGATGAATGAATTGACAGCTCAAGCCCTGTTGTCCGATGAAACCAATAGCGTTTATAAGCATTGGTGGCCTCACACTCACCGCTTTGCCTGGGCAGGCTTATATCCTCTAAGCGGTTTACCAGTACTCGTGTGCGGTCCGTTTCAGCTCTGCGTTGAAGCACCATGCTACCCATGTATTTCTTCAAGCCCAGATGTGCGGAGGGCCACATATTCACTGGTACATTACGAAAAAACGCCTGTTTAAACACATTGTAAATTTTACCGTCCAAAAAAAAAAAAAAAAAAAAAAGAAACACGAAAATTTTAAGATGAAATATTGTGATATTTGTTTCTTATCTGCTCTAAAAGATAGATTGTGGTTACAAGTTAGAACCGCTGTGGTTACAAGTTAGAACCGCTGAGGTTCTAACTTGTACCCACAATCTATATTTTAAAGCAGAAATAAGACACATATGGTTTACCTATGTAAACCCCGACTTTGCTTTATAAGACTGGGGTTCAAGGGATTCAGAATTATATGGGCGTGTCTTCGTGGTATTTGACACAAGTTCGGTATTGTTTTTAAGGTGTACTTACATGTATTAATATATATGTTCTATAAAAGGGGTTCTTCTTTGGAAGCAAGGAATACACCACAAAACTGGAAAATATGAAGTATACATGTTTTCTGTGCAAGACTAGCTATTTTCGGCAAATTAGGCCTCATCCGTGACCCTCAAATATTTTCAAAATTCCACAACGGAATCAATGATCCCAAAGGACAAGAAACTATAAAACTACACTTTATACCGCAATCAGGCATTCTAGTAACCTAATAAAGGGGGTCGAATAACTGCACGCTATAATCGGTAGTGACCTATAATACCTTCTACTGACCTATAATACGTCTAGTGACCGTTAACAGACCGGACCTACTTTTCAGGTCACTAATTTACAAGTGTAAACAATAACATGCAACCTATTTCACATGGGAAAACAACGATCCTGCAAGTTGAAATCTTTGCAATATTTATTTGAACAGATTTTCAGAAATTTCAGCTAAATTCTTACCTTCTCGGCCTTTCCTGGTTTGAATGGCCCGTTGGAATAACTGCGCACTGCTAGTGCAATTGAGTCTCAACCTCGAAAATAATTTCTAAAGCTAAAATAAACTACTTATTTGCAGATTTTCTTACAGAATGTAAAGCGCTGAGAAACTTTGATTCGAGCGTCCATGTTGTTTTCTGCGTCTTTGTGTAGTGGTGAAGTCAGAAACTTTGCACTCGTTGACTCACGTTATACTACGTGTGCGCGCCATGGCACGGAATGTCGTTTAACATGCCACAGTGTCTGCTGTCTTTTTTGCTTAAATTTGCTAAATTTTTGCGAAACCCCTTGATTTTTGAATTGCGGTATAAACTAAATACATGATTAGTGTCTTTAATAATAAAATATAATCGGTTCGCCGCGACAATTTTATAGGGGCTCCCTAAAGCTCGCCCCTATAAAATTGTCTTAGGCTCACCGATTATATTTTATTATTAAAGACACTAACCATGTATTTACTATATAATGTAGGGCAGGGAGACTTTTTACGGCCGCCACACATTCCCAGACGCCAGCAGTAGTGACGTTAAATATGTTCTATAAAAGGGGTTATCCTTTGGAAGCAAGGAATACACCACAGAACTGGAAAATATGAAGGCTCTTTCAGCATATTGTCCTATGACTAAATATTCATAAACGCAGAAACTGAAACACATCAGAAGTTTTGGTACTGATCGAAGGGGCTCACTTTAATTATACTCGTGACCCGATGTTCTTCATACTTCAGTGGACGTTAAATAAATTGCCCTCTTAACTTTATATTCATTATTTTTCTTATTTAAGAAATATATCACAATTTTTCATCTAAAAATTGTCGTATTTTTCGGCGATAAAGTGTACAATATATTTGTATGGACGTGTTTTCGTAATGAGGTGCATGTTACAAACGCGCAATGGAAGCTGCACACGCCAGTATCTACACCCACGGATTTCAGCCAAAATGAAATTAATGCGTACCCCGTTAAACCCTCTTTTCTCAATACGAGAAGGTTGTCAAGGTAGGTCTTTTCAAGGGCGTGTTAACGTGGTAACTCCAAACCCTAGCAAAATATAAACAGTTGTGAAACGCCCTCTCGTGACAAGTCCGTGAAATGAAGGCCTCCTAAACTCCGCTTTATATAAAGAAAACTGGTGTTTGCGGGGTATACATTATTTTTCTTGTTTCTGCTCCAAAACCTTGGTTGTGGGTACTCGACAGAACAGCCTCAATGAGCACCCACAGCCAATGTTTGAAGTAGAGAAAAGAAATACATCAGTCATTTTCATCAGAGACATTACGATAACACGTGCGACTCTGAGCATTTTTTTCCACATCTCCGATGAAAATCCGTGACTTTTCTTTTATTTTAACTGCAAACATAGGCTTCAGTGCTCGTTAGGATCGCCTCACAACCTTTGTATTGGGGCAAAAATAACAACAAAAAACATATGCCCCCGTTAATTCCATTTTGCTCTATACGAAATTAGGTTTATGCTATGTCTCTGGTCGGGCCCATCAGAGTCTAACTGTTGGTTTTCTGTTGCTCCAGCATTTCAGTGGTTCCTTGCTGTAGAGTCCTCACCGTTGTTTCATCTCGATGGTTTTTTTATTTTTGTGTTCATGGAGATGTTGCACTGATGAGTTAGGAGGCCTTCATCCGGACTGAATATAGTATTTGGTTTTATCGCGACGGAGGTAGGGGGATTGTGGCTGCGTAAGATCGATTTAAGCCCGCCAGTGGAATTTGTTTCCGCTGACCGTTGCGGTTTATTTTGTTATGGTTTGTCTTTAGGGTGTTTGTCTCGCTTATATTATTTTATTTTGGATAGCCTATTGGCCATTTTGTGGGAAAGTAACTGTCCTTTTGGCTTACCGCTGTTGCTGTTTCCATTAGAGTCTGTTGTTTCATAATTGTGTTTCTTTCCCTTTGGTGTCTCTGATGGGGGCTGTGGGTTAGTTGTATCGATTCTTGATCATTGCCACCACTTCTATTTTTATTGGAGTGTTCAATTCACGGACTTGTTCACGTGATGAAAACGCTCGTGCTAGAGATAGGAGAGACGCCGGTTTTGCTCACCGCTGTGCTATCGTTAATAGTTTAGTTCTAATCAAACATTTTCTAGCGTCGCTTCCATATGCCTAGCTCCGTAAACGGTGGCTCATGATTACATGCACTTGGTTTAATCTGTCCAACCTATATACATGTATTTTATTTTTGGATAAAATTGCGTGTTTATTTGTTCTCGCGTATATGTTGGTTATTTCACTTAAAAGTAAACAAAATGTAGTTTCCGTTTTATTGGTCTTGTTTATTTGTGTTCTATTTTTTACTACATCCTTATGATATTGCGACATTAATCATTACGCAACACGCCTATACAAATACATTGCCACCTTTATCGCCGAAAAAATGAAAATTTTATGATGAAAAATTGTGATATTTTTCTTATTCCTGCTCCAAATATAGATTGTGGGCACTCGTTGGAACCGCCCCATCGAGGCGGTTCTAACGAGTACCCACAATCTATATTTTAGAGCAGAAATAAGAAAAATAAGGTATACCCCCGTAAACCCAGGTTTTACTATATAAAAGTGGGGTTCAAGGGGATCAAAATTATATAGGCGTGTTTTAATGATGTGATCCCCATTCCTTGACTATTATACGAATGTACACCCACGTTAGTTTCCATTTCAAGAAAATCCACATCGCATTACGATAACGCACCCGTGTGCATTATTTAATATTCCCAAAATTGCTACTTTCCTGGTGAAAATTGATGATATTATTTTATATATGCTCAAATCATAAGCTGTGGGTGCTCGTTAGAACCGTCTTAACGAGGCGTATCTAATAAGTACCAACAACCTATGGCCTGGAGCTGCAATAAGACAAATACCGCTGCAAACCCAAAGTTTCTCTAAATAAAATGGGGTTTAGAGGGGTGCTCATTACATTGACTTGTTAACGTGATTGTTTTATTGGAACGATCGCATATTTATGCTGCTCATTTAGTCTGAAGAGTGATCTGTTTAGAAGAAAGTATAAATTCTGCAACTATACATTGAACATATGAAAGTCTTATTACTGCCGTAGCGTAAGCAGGGTCGTCCACGAAGTACTAGCGCGATATACGTAGCTTTACTTCGTGAAAAAGCCAAACAGTCCACCCGCGTCGCCAATACAGCCGGCTCCTACAACAAGGCTGTAGAATTGGTTTATATCAATAAACATTACAATTCTCCCTCTCATCTCTTGACTTCGTCCCGAAGTCACAGTCACACATGCTTCACAAGGCTAAACCCGAGGGCGGAGCCCCGAGTGTAGCGTAAGCCGGGTCGTCCACAAAGTCAAGCAACGCAGTCACCCATCCAAGTACTAATCGCAATATCCGTTCTATCTATCTATCTCCCGTATAGTCAAACCCCTCGTGGGACATAGACTTTGACGCGCGTCCGTTACTTAACTTCGCGAAAAAGCCAACCATTGTACCCGTGTCGCCAAAAGAGCCGGCTCCTACATCCAGGCAGTAGACGTGATATGTATCAATAACCGTTACACTATTATGAATATTCCATTTAAAATGCTAGTTTGCCTGCTCAAACAATTGTAGCGAAGCAACCTGTTAATGTCGAAAATTCAGGTATCACAGTGATCTTCAGATGAGTATTTGGTTTGATCGTCTGTAGAAACACACGATGACCCATCATCAACATGTTTTGCTGCGTCAATAACAGACGGAATCAGCACATTCCAAAAGTTGTATTCCTTTGCACAAAACCCGCCCTGTACTGCCTTATTACTGGAATGCCTTGTGATGTTCAGGTATTTTCCGGAAACGAAATCATAAACCGGCCAGTTAATATTGAAGGATAGTTCTGTGTCCGGGTGCACATTTGGATTGCTGAAAGAGATAAACACATATTGCAAATGACACTATTGTAATGATGTAATAAACAGGAGGACACAGTTCTTCCATCACGAAAAAACGCCTATATAAATATGATCACCTTGAACCCCACTTTTATCTAGTAAAACTGGGGTTTACAGGGGGAAAAACCTTATTTTTCTTGTTTCTGTTCTAAACACTCTTAGGACGGCTTCGATGAGGCCGTTCTAACGTGAACCCACAATATATATTCTGAGCAGAAATAAGGAGAATATCGCATTTTTTCTTCCTAAAAGTTTGGTTTGTTTTCAGCGAAAAATTTGCAATGTATTTGTATAGGCGTGTAAATACAAGAAAATATAAATTACACTAAGCCTTCCGCCATATACTCTGTACAATATATTTGTATGTTTGCAAAGGAGAAGAACAATATAAACTCAGCTTCCGTTCTGATCCTTTTCTTTTGTTCTCACATTTATTTATCTGTAATGAATATCGTTGTATATATCTTTTTGAATAAAATATGTTTAAACTAAGCCTTCGCTAGTGTACAATCGTATACAGGACAGTTGTTACCGTGATGTTTTAAATAGCAGCATTACGAAAACACGCCTACACAAATACATTGTAAACATAACCGCCGAGTGAGTGAGTAAGTATTTGAGTTTTACGTTATACCAAAAGCTAAGGTCATACGGAGACGCGACCTCGGTTTAAAGACATATCCGAAAGTCTGGACAAGCCCGGGATCGATCCTGCAACCACTGGTTTACAAGGCGAGTATCGTAACCACTGCACCACTGAGGCTTCTACTTAACCATCGAAAACCGACAATTTTCAGATGAAAAATTGTGATATTTTTCTTATGTCTGCTCAAAATATAGATTGTTGGTACTCGTTAGAACCGCCTCATCGAGGCTGTTCAAACGAGTACCAACAATCTATAATTTAGAACAGAAATTAGAAAAAAAATAAGGATTATGCCTGTAAACCCCAGTTTTACTCTATGAAAATGGGGTTCAAAGGAGTAAAAACTATATATCAGGCGTGTGTTCGTGATGGTTTTCTGTTGTCATGACTTCAGAATTCTATTCAGCTATCAATCTTATACCTTTGACGAAACCACGCCCTGAACCACTTACATCCAACATAACAAATAACTTTATTTATAAAACTGTCGATTACAACAGATCCACCATGTTTGTATGGGATTGACGAGAAACAGGATATGACGTCATCGTTATCGGCGAACATTACGATAACACATACCCGCGTCATAGTGAAATTTTTCACATCTCCAAAACTCTCAATATCTGATGAAAATTTGTGATATTATCCTTATTTATACTCAAAACATAGGTTGTGGGTGTTCGTTAGAACCGCCTCATTGACGCGGTTTTAACGAGTGCCCACCACCTATGTCTATGTCTAGACAAATAATGTATTCCCACGTAAACCCCTGTTTTCTCTATATAAAGTGGGATGTAAGGGGGTGTTCATTTCACGGACTTGGTTGCGTCTGTATTTGCCGAGTTGCTCTGTATCGGTCGCGTTTGTTACTCCTATGATCCGGGCTCCTTTTGCCATACAAATACTGAATTACTAATAGTTAATTAATAGCAGTTTTTAATAAAATAACATTTCAATCTTCTTAGCACGATATCTAAGGAAGTATTGTAGCGATAGCCTTGATGTTTGGGTGTTGAGGAGGATTTGATTATGTTTTCAGCATATTATGCATGTTTTTATTTGAACTTTCTGGTAATTTAATTATGTCGCTTTCTTGTGCATAGCATACCTTTAGAACTAGGTATGCTAGTATCTTAATATTTAAAATATGGATCTCTCATAGATTTCATAATATTCTCCCATTTTATCAGTTATATCCCTTTAATAAAATAAAAGTAAAATCTTACCAGTTCGATATCTCAAAACGTATTTGAACTAGAGCTGTGATAATTCGTTAACCGATTAAGACACGGCCTTCGCCCGTCGGGGCTTGGAACAATAGATTGGATTGCACGATGCTTTCATGCAGAGCTGACACTGACCGCGCATAAGTACTGGTAAACTGCTTAGACGGACTTCGTCTGCCCAGATAAAGTGATTCGAGTCAGACCGTCCAGTGCTAAGAAGCACTACTAGGTGACAGGGCTTGAGATGTCATTTCATCTCAATGTCAGGTAAAAGTCCTACAAAATTGGAAGCGACGTCTCTAAATGACCTAAATTGTGTTGACGGGGGCGTCAAACCACAATCCAAAAACAAACAAAAACGATGACCTGATTTAGTATTTAACAAATCTGATAAAAGTTTGCTATAGTTATGGCCCTCTGAAATTTTTTGGCAATTTTATCTCGTTGGAACTGAGGAGCCGATCACCTGATTAAGGCCTTAACAAATAGCCGTGTTTCCGCTAACCAGATCGACCCTGCTTCAGACCCCACGACTCTACTATTTTTATAAGTAAAATAACAAACTATAATTGAAACACCGAACCTTCAATTTTCAATTTTCAACCATACCCAATGTTGTCGTGGCATTTTCCCATATTAATTGCACGTTTTATGTACATTTTTATAGTTTTTGGCATTTTGTACCTTCCAAATTACGGAGCTGACTTTTTTGAGCATCTAAAATGAATTATGATATACAGGGCAAGTCTGCACATGACAATTCTATGAACAAAAAAAGAAGCATATACAAAACAAAAACACATAAAAATACAGGCCCGACTCTGTTTCTTTTTTCTTTTTTCTTTTTTTCTTTTTTTTTTTTTTTGTTGTTGTTGTTGTTTGTTTGTTTGTTTTTTGTGTGTGTGTGTTTTTTTTTCGGGAGAAAAAAATAAAATAATAAAAAAAAAAGTTTCTCCTACCTACCTTCCGACCAAATTGTTTTTCAGTATGTTAGTAGAAACACAGCTATTTGTTTTACGCCTAATTGTTCGGAGAAACAATATAGTTAGGAAAGGCTAACGCTTAGGGTCACAATGATTCTAAACACTTTCTAAGTCACTGGAGCTAGAGTCTGCATATGTAGTATATTCAAAGTACTGAGATGCTGACAACTTGGTATAATTTCAATTATTTTAATACAATGTTAGAGTTATGACCCTTTAGGTATTCTGCAATTTAATCTCCTTGTCAGTAATGATTAAAGTTAAAGTTAGGTATGCATGGTATTTTTCTTGTTAGTTATCTCTGGGGTTAAAATGGTAAAAACTTTTATAACTACGTATATACGAGCGTAATTTTACTAAGTCATCTTGAAAATGGGCACACGCATGTTGGTGACAATGTGTTTTACACACCATCTCTATTTACATTTTGCCAGTATGCAGGGACAAAAATTTCTAATTCTATTCGCTGTAACACACCTAGTGTAATGCATGTAGACAAAACATACATATTTAAAATTTGAGCCGGATCACAGCATTTACAAAACTTAACATGAGCACCCGACGAAGACTCAGATCAGCCTGCATACCCGCGCAGTCTGATCAGAGTCTTCATTGTGCGCTCTAGGGATAGCTAAGGGCCCAATGCTCCTTTATGCAGCAAGAGAAGTCTCTGGATGCGCTGGCTGATCTGATTCTTCGCTGGGCGCACATTTGAATTGTACCAAATGCTGTGGCCCGGCTCGATTTAAATAAACATTACCCGGATTTGGCAAAGTTTGTGAGAAGTTTCATGAATAGTTTCGAGACTGCAATCTCCCAGTCTTCAGGGGTGTATTTTTCTTTGTATGGCGACGTCCATTTCAGGAAGCCTTCTTTATCATACCCAAATAGAAACGTTTGGTCATCTCCATGGACGATTGTCTGTAGCCATGACGGTTTATCTATTATACTCTGGGAAGGATTTTCATCAAGTATGTATGCGTATGTTTGTGTTTCGGTCCTGACATTAGCATGCAGATCTGCAATGAGTTTAGCATGGATATCGAACACATAATCGGAACTCATGTCAATAAAAGCTCGTCTAACAGAAGCTAAATCGTTTGGACTATCCCAGAAGGTGTACTCATGCTTAATCATGTCTGCTATGACTTTACTGGTTTTGTTGCCATACACTAGCTTTGCAACAGTTGGAACTATTTCATTCTCAAATTCCCCCCGAGAGGTGATATAATCCTCAGAATTGTCAACACCGACAAAGGCAAATACCATCATCCCGCCTTCAAATGATGTTATACCGGTCATAAAATCTAAGGTCGCGAAAAATTCATGCGACTCCCGAGACACTTTACTGCCAGGTTTAATCATATCACGAGGATGTTCTTTAAGAAACTCTCCATCTATTGTTGTGACAAACTCCATGGGGAACCTTCTAAATCTGTTGGTTGGATTATTTAAAGCGAAGTCGAGTTCTTCCGTAGATTTTGATTTGATGCAGTGTATAATATTGTCAATGTCCAGGTTTGTGTCGCAACCCAAAACATTACCAAAGCGAAGTACGGTATCCCTGGGACGGAGATTGTATGACCAAGGACAGGTAATGCTTCCTGCAAGAGCAATTGCTCTGTTGAACAGACCCTTGTTTCCTGGAAACAGTGCTTGATACACAACACTAGATCCCCCAGCCGACTGACCTGAAATGGTAACCAAATCAGGATCGCCACCAAACGCCTCTATATTTTGATTTATCCATTTTAGTGCAATATGCTGATCCCATAATCCAAAATTAGCGGGCTTGCTTTTATCACCGGAGCTTAGAAATCCCCACACATTAAGGCGGTAGTTCATTGTTATGACAATAACTTCACCGTAGGCGCTTAGCCAGTCACCGTCAAATATTTCTGATGAAGCGAATACGAAGCCTCCGCCATGTATGAAAACGAAAACGGGGAGAAGGTTTGACTGACTCTCTATCACAGGCTTGTGAATATTTAGGAACAAACAATCCTCTGAAAAGTTTTCGATATTCGCCTTAGGGTTCCGTACACCTCCCCAGGGAACAGTCAGTTGCATACATGAAGCTCCATACTTCGTAGCATCGTACAACGCTGTTGTCGATCCTTTTAATACAGGTTTCTCAAATCGCCTTTTGCCCGTTGGCGCCTCAGCATAAGGAATTCCAAGATATTTCTGCACTTCTCGTGGCTTGCCAAAAACATCTAATTCTCGAATGATTCCGCTGAATGTACCAGCTTTCGATGACACCGTCGCCTGTTTCTGGCCTGATATTTTACCATGATAATTACATAAAATTATGCACACAAGAAATATTTTGACATTGATATAACTATCCATTCTTCCGAAGTGATAATAATACACATCTACAGTTGCTACTGCATTATATGCATAGTACGTATTAAAGTGGCTGTTCGTTTCATTACAAAATCACGCCTATAAAATACATTGTAACCTTTATCACAGAAAAAATGAAAATTTTAAGATGAAAAAATGTGATATTTTTCTTATTTCTGTTCAAAATATAGATTATTGGTACTCGTTAGAACCGCCTCATCGGTCTAACGAGTTCCCACAATTTATATTTTAGAGCAGAAATAAGAAAAATAAGGTTCACCCCTGTAAACCCCAGTTTTACAATATAAAAGTGGGGTTCAAGGGGGTCAAATTTATATAGGCGTGTTTTCATGATGGTTTCTTTATGCGAGTCATCTGCAAATTCAATAGTTTGGCAGCCATTCTTAGATAAAAAAAATAAAAAAAATAAAAACAGTCAGTCAAGTTAAAACTTTACTGATTACATGATTGTGTAAGTGATGTGTTGTTTTTTGTTGTTTAAATTGAGGTTTTATGTCCCGCCAACATTGTTTAGATCATTTTGGAAACGTTGCTTCTAATTTTGTCGGCCTTTAACCCGATACTGAGATGAATTGACATCTTAAGCCCTGCCGCCCATACAAACAAAAATGGTTTATTTGAAGGGACGGGCCGACTCGCGCAAATCATGTGTTGTATAATAAGCATTTAACAAGTATTTTGTTGATTTTTTTTTGTATTGTATTGTCAAACAACATGCTTGTCCCTCTCCGAAACTGACACGCTCATTACGATAACACGCCTATACGAATACATTGCCACATTTATCGCCGACAAAATGTAGATTTTAAGATGAAAAATTACGATATTTTTCTTATTTCTGCTCAAAATATAGACTGTGGGTACTCGTTAGAACCGCCTCATTGAGGCGGTTCTAACGAGTACCCACAATCTATATTTTAGAGCAGAAATAAGAACAATAAGTTTTACCCCTGCAAACCCCAGTTTTACTATATAAAAGTGGGGTTCGAGGGGGGTCAAAATTATATAGGCGTGTTTTCGTGATGTTCAGCAAGGTGACAGGTGAGTCTTCATTCACAGTCGGCAAAACAAATGCAGATTTTTAAATCACTTAAGGGGAATGGGAACACCTAGCAGATGATTCCGCCATTTTAAAGGGCGACAACTTTTGGAACTTTCGTTTTGCTTTACTATAAGCTCTGTCCCACGGGAAAAAGGTGTCGCTTTTGCTGTGGTTCCTTGATATATTGTGTTGGTGGTTCTGATTCTTTCACCAATCATATATGTTGTTACGTTGTTGATTCTTATTCTTCACCCTTTTTGGTTGTTCATTTTTATGCACACTCAGGGGAGACAACTCTTTCAAAAGCATTTTTATTTCGCATGACAATATGGTAGAATTTGCAATTCATTCCTTTAAGAGTAGACCACTCTTAAAAGTAAGAATTGGAGCAAATTCATTACTTTAAGCGTAGACCCTTTTTTCTGTAAAAAATAATTTATAGAAAAAGGAACAGGAAGTCCTGATAATTGTCTCCCTGTGAAAAATGGGGGAAAACCTGCCAGGTTTAGTCATTCCCCTTAGGGCCAAGACACTTGTGTGACATAATGCGTTTGTATTACTATTGTACCAAATCTAGCATATTTATGGTGATTGAACATGTTTTTTTTTTTTGTTGTTTTTTTTTTTTGTGCATTAGCTGCAAATATAGATTATGAGTCTTGTTAGAACGGCTGCAATGAGTCTGTCGGGTTCCGTAGCTCAGCCATATGCGTGTCTGTGTGGTAATCCAGGTGGTCGCAGGTTCGACACTAGTGATCAGGAGGTCTCAGGTTTGACAGCTGTCGAGTCGGCAATACCCCTTCGTGGAAATTGACCCTGAAATCTATTATATGGTCGATTTGTCCTGCTTATTCAAGAAGGTTGTGGTAAGTTTCTGTCGAAAGAATCTGCGCTGTAATATTAACCTAATATGTATAAAAAAAGGTGAAGGCAATAATCAAGAATTGATACAACTCCCACCTGAAAGGAAGAAAAACAAAACACACGAAATAACTAGACGCTAATGGAAACACCAATAGCGGAAAGGCAAAACTACAATTACTTTCCAACAAAATGGCAAATCCAAAACAAACGGATATAAGCGATGCACGCATTCCAGCCCCAAATAAATACGATGGCCAATGATGAGATAATCTATCTATCTATCTATCTATCTATCTATCTATCTATCTATCTATCTATCTATCTATCTATCTATCTATCTATCTATCTATTTATCTATCGTATTGTCTGTACCGGCCCTGATAGCTCAGTTGGTAGAGTGTCCGCTCCGGGGAACGGGAGGTCACGGGTTCGATCCCGGGCCGCGACATACCAAAGTCGTTAAAAATGGTACAAGCTGCTCCTCGCTTGGCACTCAGATTTACGGGATAGAGCTAGGACTGGTCGACCCAGTTTTCAGGATAATGTGACTGGGTGTGGTATCATGTACATGTAATGTGTCCGGGACATGATACTTCAGTGAGGCAGCACTATAAAAGTGAGCATTGAGCTCCCTGTTGCAACCAGATACCGGCGTGATATGACTGAAAAATTGTTGAAAGCGATGTTAAACCCGAATTCACACACACACACACACACACACACACACACACACACGCACGCACGCACGCACGCACACACACACACACACACACACACACAATCTTATCGTCTGTAGCGATTTGTGAACTTTCTAATTGGCCGGCCCTGGCTAGGCTAGTGCAGTTTATATTTTACTTTTGGTCCTTTGAGATCAGCGTGAATATTCTGAGAAATCAGAAATAAATTATTGGTTTAGACTCATATTCTAGACAGGTTTTTAATTATTTGGACCCCATTTTGATTTAATTCAGTCTTTGAACCGACTGCCTATTCGAAATTCGCAAAATTGCAGAATGTTTCCTCTGGCTTTCTTTGCCGGATCATTACAGGGTCACTGATGAGGCTTTATTAGCCGAAACTACGTAGTATGACCCATCTTCTTTTTTTATGAATGTTTTCATTGCTCTTAAAGGAACTCATTTTTGATTTTTATTTGCCTTCACTGCAGCTGGTGTTGTGCCGTGTGGCGGCCGTAAAACGTCTCCCCGTACATCAACCATAGTGCAGTTTATATTTTACTTTTGGTCCTTTGAGATCAGCGTGAATATTCTGAGAAATCAGAAATAAATTATTGGTTTAGACTCATATTCTAGACAGGTTTTTAATTATTTGGACCCCATTTTTACTTAATTCAGTCTTTGAATCGACTGCCTATTCGAAATTCGCAAAATTGCAGAATGTTTCCTCTGGCTTTCTTTGCCGGTCATTTGCCTTTTCATTACAGGGTCACTGATGAGGCTTTATTAGCCGAAACTACGTAGTATGACCCATCTTCTTTTTTTATGAATGTTTTCATTGCTCTTAAAGGAACTCATTTTTGATTTTTATTTGCTGAGAAAACGTGCTTGATTATTTTCATTCGTGTTTGTATTATTTGTTTTCAAAGGCAGTATTTTCGCTTTATAGCAAGGGTGTATATGTTTCTTAATATGTGTTCTGTACATACTGCATTTGTTAAACTGCAAAAAAAAAATTCCAGGATTTTGATTGGACAGCGCAAGGGCAATTATGTTCCATATAGACCCCATGAACAAGCATATATTACCCTCTCGTGCTTGCCTTCGCTGAAGTGCGATGTCCGCCAGCTTGAATATGCTGTATTTGTTAAGAAATATCAGCAAAATTATTTCGTGTACCTTAGCCTTTACCCTGCTGTAGGCGACAAGCCCTATCTTTGCAAACAGTGTAGATCCAGATCAGATGGCTTCTGAAGAAGCCATCTGATCAGGATCTACACAGTTTGACATTCAGTTTATGAATATGTAGAAATAAGCTGCATCAAGTTATCTGATTGGTTCACAGTCAGAAATGAGTGTGGCTTAATTGAATATTCAGCAGGTTAAAGGTTAATAATCTTCATTTAGAAATTAATTCATAAGGTCAGAGATAAAACTTAGAAAAGGCTTTCCGAAGTTAATGATATCGACATCCCTGATTTAGTAGTTTAGCAGTGAAATCTTTATCACGGGTGTTAAAATCAACGACATGACTTGACACTCTTGCGAAGCGAATAAGTTGAAAAATATAAACACCGTAAGATGGCGAACGAGGAGCATCACCATCTATAAATGGGTAATTAACTATATTAAAATCACAATCATCGCGCTGACCATAAAAAAAAACATTCTTAAATGCAAAACCAAATAACGGGGCTTCGATACCAGAATTACTGGTTCAGTTCTATTTTAAATTGATTCTACGGGCCCAACCTTCTCTCTAGTTTCTAATATCATTTACAACACAAATTAGGTGAGTGACCGTGATGAAGGATTACCGAGGGATTACAGAGGGATGACCGAGGGATGATCATGCTGAGCGTGACCGAGGCAACCATCGTGGTTCGAGCCATTGAAGTTATACTGTATTTCGCCCACGCCATCGTTACTCTCGCGCCACCGGGCAGGATTTGTCAGTGTATCTGAACATACTTAACAGGAAAAATAATAAAAAAATAATAACAGAAAAGTGAAGCAATACTATATAACATATTTGCAAATCCTTCTTAAGAAGGGACTATTTAATGTGAAGTAGGCTGAAAATATTTGTAAGAACACTCACAATAATAATAATAATAATAATAATAATAATAATAATAATAATAATAATAACGTCTTTATTTAAAGAGGATAACATATTAAGCAATGCTATTACTTATCTAACATATGGTCCTCTATATCTAAAACAAGCAAATACAATTTATGAACAATGTGACTGTACAATATATACATATTTATACAACTTGGCAGGACTACATTTAAAACATCTAGGTCTCGATACATTTACGGTAATAACAATGTGTTTGAAACGAAACAAATACTGTTCAGAGGTATTTATTTATTTATTTATTTATTTTTATTTAAACAATGTTTATAGAGGGTAACGCAATTAGCTGATTCAGCTATTCTACCTTGCGGTCCTCTGCAACAATAATACAAACATTATATATACATATATACAAGAAATAAGATGTGGATCGATGCTAGCACCTCCACTGCCATTTGGTAATTTGCATTAGGTTTAAAAATAAAACCGAACGTATAAAAATAAAATATATTGAGTGTAAAAGCTTTAAAAAGAACATTAGGCTATTGCACATATGGAGTATTGATGAGTCTCATATAGAACATGCATTAAAATATATACCAGTATATAAGTTTGATTTTCTTTTTAAAAGTGTCAAGAGAGTCGGAGTCTCTGACTGTTTGAGGAAGAGCATTCCATAGCTTCGGGGCTGAACAGGAAAATGAGCCTTTATATATTTCGGTACGTGCGAAGGGTATATAAAGGGTGCCATTGACGGATGATCGTAGGTTCAATGCATGTGTTTCGGACATAGGCTTCAAGAGGTGGATATATAGTCGGGTGTTAGGTTATTCAGGGCTTTATACGTGTAAACTGCTTTATTGTACTTAATTCTTTCGCTGACTGGGGACCACTTAAGCTCTCGGAACATTTGAGAGGATGGCGTGCTTATATCCGTTTTAAGCATAATTCTAGCTGCGCGTTTCTGCAATTTGGTAAGTCTGTTCAAATTCGAGGTGGATGTAGATCCCCAGATTATAGATCCATAGTCTATTAAAGGAAGAATAAACCCCTGGTAAAAACGTTTTTGTGCTGTCAGTGGAATATATTCAGACAGTGATTTTAATAGTGATATTTTCGAGGAAATGTTCGAGCACAAGTGGTCAATGTGTTCAGACCATGACAGCTGTTTATCGGCGTAAAGTCCTAGTGATTTCTGTGAATTGACATTTTGAATATTAGTGTTATCAGTGTCTAAGTTAAGCTGGCGACAATCTCTAAGACGTGGTCTAGACCCTATAATCATACAGGTAGTTTTGCTGTAGTTTAGTGGCAGTTTATTTTGTTTGCTCCATGTGTTTGCATTACTAAGTTATGTTTGTAGTTTATGTTCTATCGTATCTATGTTTTTGTCATTCGTATGGACTGTTGCATCATCAGCATAAAAATCCGATAAGCAATATTCAAAATGTAGAGGCAGATCATTGATAAATAATAGAAAGAGGGTAGGGCCAAGAATGGAACCCTGTGGCACTCCTGATATAACATGCGAGAAGTCACTCAGGCCACTGTCAGTTTTTATAGTTTGCTTCCGGCTTTCGAGATAGGATTTGAACCAGTTAAGGCTAAGACTACTAAACCTGTACAATGAAAGTTTTTCTATTAAGATACAATGATCAACAAGATCGAAGGCCTTGCGGAAGTCGAGAAACAATGATCCGATTAAATCACCTTCGTCAATACATTTTAACCAGTGGTCAGTGAGTTTAATAAGCGCAGACTGACAGCTGTGCTTGGGTCGACAACCTGATTGTGAGTCGTTTAATAGGTTATATTTATGCAAATAGCCCATTAGGTGTTTATTAACATGGTTTTCGAAAATTTGGAAATTGTCGGTAAAATGGAAATGGGTCTATAATTCAGAGGATCTGACTTGGAGCCGCTTTTGAAAATAGGAAATATTTTCGCCTGTTTAAATACAGAAGGGAATTGACTAGTTATTAAGTTTTTGTTGATGAGTGTAGCAATAGACTGAGATATGCAGCAGGATGCCAATTTAAGTATCCTCGGACCGATTCCATCCAGACCAGTTGCTTTGGACGAATCTAGCCTGTTTATATATGATGTGACTTCATCAGTAGTTATTAAGGGAATATTAAAGTTGACATTGTTTGCTACTCTCGAATTTACAAAGTTTCTTATTTTGTCAACATCCGGGGTTAATGCTTCTGATTCAATAACTTTAAATTTTTCGGCTACCGTGGTAAAATATTTATTGAGTTCCGAGGCGACATGTTCAGAATTGAATATACTTTTATTGTTAATGACAAGTTCCGAGGGGAGGTTGTTTGTCGAGGGTATACCACCCTTCGTTATGGCACGCATATGCTTCCATAAATCAGCAGAGCTCTTACAAGTGTCGACTTCATTGGAAAAATGTTCGCGTTTGGCTTGCCTGATTATTTGTCTGACTTTATTGCGTGATTTTCTATAATCATCCCATTGTTTTAGGCGTTTGTATTTATCCCTTTGTTTTGGCATTTCAGTTATATCTGATGTGAACCAGTCTGGTAAACATTTGGTTTTAACTCTTTTGGTTTTAATGAGGGCATGTTTATTTAGCTTGTTTAGAATTATTGTGTACCATATGTCAAAATCATCATCAATATGCTGTTTATCGGCCTGATAAGATTGTAAATCAGTGAATAGGTCGTCCAAGAAAATATTGTCATCAAAGTGTTTAAAGCAGCGATATGAAGTGGTTGTATGTTGATGTTTTGAAATTTTACAGTTAGTTTTCCGTGTAAAACACACTGGGAAATGGTCACTTAGTGAAATCTGGGAAACATAACTTTCGACTATAGTGGCGGGAGTAGTGGTATATACATGGTCTATTAAAATAGATGAAGTTTGCGTGACTCGGGTAGGTTCCGTGATAAGTTGAGTAAGATCAAATAATTGCACTAAATGTGACCATTTGGAATTCGTGCATGAGTGTATGTCAATGTTAAAGTCCCCCATGAGTATAAACTCGAGACCCGTTGTTTGCGCTATGGAAAGCTCCTGCTCAAACAGTTCTATCCATTCGCTATCAACATTGGGTGGGCGATAAGCCGAACATACCAGAAATGGCTTTGCATTAGACATCTGAACCTCTGCCCAAATAGTTTCTAATTTTGAAATCTCTAGCCGACGCACACATTTAATATAATTTCGGAAATATAATAATATGCCACCTCCAGTTTTATTTTGAATGTCAGTTCTATCTTTTCGAAGAAAGTCATATCCTGCGATCCGTATCTGAGTGTCTGACACATTGGGGCTGAGAAACGTCCCACAAAGTCCAAGAATATCTGGACAGTTAGAACTTGCCATGATGATGCGGAGTTCATCCAATTTCGGAACGATATGCTGTATATTTAGGTTGCAAAAATGCAAACCTTTTGATAAATACCTCATATTTAATTCATTTTCGGGCAACCCTTCATTGTTCATGCAGGCAGGATCGCAGGAGTTGTACTTTCCCCTAGCATTCAGGTCAGCGGCTGGAACACCGGGGGCATAGTTTTGGTGTAGGCGACCGAAGATTCAATATTATCAGACGAAAACACCGCATCTTCGGTCGGAGAAGTGTAGGAGTTATAAAATGTGTGCTTTATACGCTCTGGAAAATCCTATCGGACGAATCTTCGTTGCTGCACAGTGTTCCTACCGTTGAACCAGCATTCCGCCGTATTGTGGATATTTCGAGAACAAATATGGCAGTACTTTGCCGACGCTCGCAGACCGTTACGCTGACGTGGCCCCGATACGCCACTGAAACCATGAAACCTTTTGTTTCGTGGGAAAGTTTGTTGAGACTGGGAGATTGAATTAGTTTCCCTCAGCACTTTGAACATGTTGTTTATATTAGATAAAAATTTGGTGGTCCCTGATCTATTCAGATGAGTTCTATCTCTAAAAAAAGCACATCTCTGCCATTTCGCCTGATGCTAGTAGAAGGCTATTGAAATGATCAATGTACTCTATGTCGTTTTCAGCACAAAGAGCCTTTAATTTATCGTTAAAAGGTTCTAGGTCAATGCTTTGTCTAGACAGAAGCCCAGAGACAATAATTCGCTTATCATCAGCAACTACGCTGTTTAGCAGTGAAATATATCTGTCACAAAATTCTTCGGGATCTGCACCGCTATCTGCGTCATTTCCTCCGACGTGAAGAATTATTGTTTTACAGTTATCAATTTCATATTCGCCAAGTTTAGCCTTGACATCTTCGATTTTAGCTCCCGAAAATGTTCTAACTGTTGCATTTGGCTGTAATTCGCTTGTTCGGACTCCTTTCAAAATTGAACTGCTAACTAAAAGAGTTGATTCACTAATAAACTTGCTAGGAGTTTTGGTCAAGCCAATGTATGTGTCGTGATTTTTCTGATTCGATTGTTCTAATTTATGCTTTCTCTCACTAGGTGATTTATTAGCATTTGAAATCATTGGTTTTTCTTTGGGCTTTATTATTCTTCGAGCTTGGGATGTGTTTGGCGCTTTCATGGTTTTATTGATTTTCTTATCTGATTCATTGTTGTTTGTTACTGGTTTATTCACTTCCTGTCTCTGGCAGCCGTACGGCGTTTTGATATTAATTAATTCGTTAGAGTTTTCAGAAAATATTTTAACCTTATCAAATACAGCCGTGGTCTTGTTTAGAATTTGACAGGTTTTGTTGTCTAGTGTTGTTTTGATATTGTTTGTTGAAACTTGGAGAGTTTCGATTGACTCAGAGATACACTGTTCCTTACTGTTAATCTGCTTTGACATCGATGTTAATCTATCATTTATGTTTCCTATGTTATTTTGTAGTGTAGAGGATAGACTATCAATTGCCTTTATGATGGACGTTGTGCACTGTTTTATGTCACCGACTTCACGTGCCAGGCTGCTGATATCACTTTTGATTTCAGATGGAACATTTCTGCATGCTGGACATATCCAAACTCCGATTGGGTCATTTTCTTTGATACCAACACAGATTTCATGATACCACTTTATGCAGAAAACGCACTGAATCTCGGCATACTTTTTCTTCGCGGTCTTTTTTACTTTGCAGTCGTCAGAACATTGTTTAATTTTAGACAGCTTGCCAGACTGACTTGTATTGTTTTTGGCGGCCTTAGGATGATTAGCTTCCGTGTTAATAGCTTGCTTCAGTTTGGTTATGCTATTATCCAAGACACTTGTGTTGGATTGTAAACTTTCATCAAGTTCCCCATTGTCATCAGCATCACTTTCGGTTGCAATAACTGTCGTCTGCAGAGTTGAATCAAGTTCGTTTAGAACCGTGTCTGACAATAGACTTTGGGCTGTAGTCGGAACGGGGTTATCCGCTGATGTGTTTCGAAGCAGGGATTTTACTTCATTATGCAGGAAATTGACGACGCAGAGTGCCGTCTGATTATATTGGCTTTCATTGCAGTCAGGCAGGGATTCACCAATTTCTCTCAAAACCTTCTTTTTTTAGTCATATTTCGCAAAAGCTTTGAGTTCTAAGTGGGACTGCTGCTTCAAGATATTGAGATGTTTCAATTTGAGTGTTTCTTCAAAGCTCAGGAGTCTTGAGTCCGTACTCATTTTGCAGACGCGACACTACTCTGACGAACACAGTTTAATAGTCCAACAGGAGTTTTCTCCCTTGTTTCGAGAGCAATCTAGCGTGCGTCCTTTACTTAGTGAACACTTTCAATACACTATAATATTGTTTTATGGCCCAGGGGCAAGTTAGTATGGCCGGTATATCGAAATTTGAAAATTTGTTAAATCATTGTTTTCTAGAGTGTTGCAAGTTAAAATAACTCACTTCTGAAGTCCTTAATATAAAATCCAATCACAACCATAAAATCTGTTTTAGTATTCACTTAAAACACAATTATTTTTTTTTTTATAAAATGAGCACAGTGATAAAACATGGATCAATCACAGCTGGTTCCCATCAATTTGAAAACACTGTAAAAGTATTCAGATAAAAGAATGAAAATTTAATATTACTTTGGCTAAGAGCTGTAAAAACGTTATGAGAAATATTTGTTTTCTTAAAAATGATAATAGCTACGTGTTATAATTGATAAAAAAAAAGATGTAATCTTAATATGTCTTGCTTGAGAACTATTTAAAACTTAATCACAGTTGAACATTGATTGCACTTATTCCAATGTAATTGCACTGTATATTGATTACAGCAGACCTGGCTAGCTAAAATAAACTATTCGAAATTTCAATTTGGATTGAGTAACAAGATAAGTGTTTGCCCTCTGACAGTCGATCACTCTCACTGAGGATTTCTGTGCGTACTCATCGTTCCAAATCAGCAAATAACTTTGGCTAGGCACCCGACCAAGAGAGAACATGTCTGAAGATGTCAACAACAGACACGTATATGCTGAATCGGAACGGCAAGTACAACAATTGTGCTGCAAATATTGAAACTGATATTTCTTAAAAAAAACAAAAACAAAAAAAAAAAAAAAAACACCCCGTCAACAGGTTTGAAATTCGATACCCTAATGGTGCATAGGGAATTGATGACATCTAAGTTCAGCGCATTTGCTACACAAAGATATACGTCACGAACTCCGCAATCACCATTAAAATATACAATAGCCAAACAGAAAAAAACGCATCTGCGGACAGAACGCGTATCTCGTATGGAGATAGATGACCTTGGCAAGGTATATTAGTAGGACCGCCGAAATTCGAGAGTTTTAGTGAACATAACTTCTATCATACCCACAGAGAATGACAGTCAAAGTGACACAGCCCCTGGAGTTGGCATTTGTCTATGCCATATGTTTACGACTAAAAAGTCTATATGTTCTTCATTCATGTAAAATAACGAACCATTTAAATATCATATAAGTGTACGTCAGTCATGAAATTTTCAAGACATACACTAAACTAGTTTAACCCTTTTTGAACCAGAAACCCCGAATGGGATAATTGGCAAACGGTGTAGGCCAAGATCAGACGCCGCAGAACGCGGGGTCTGATCAGAGCCTACACTGTTTTCAAAATATTCAGCTATTTTCCGAATAAATGTTTAGTGAGTGTGTGTTTGAGTTTTACGTCCCACCAACAGCTAAGGTCATACGGAGACGGGACCTCGGTTTAAAGACACATCCGAAAGTGGTAGAAGCCCGGGATCGATCCTGCGATCCCTGGTTTACAAGGCGAGTAGCGTAACCACTACACCACGAAGGCTTTTAAATAAATGTTTAAGGGTACAAAACCTGATATCCCTCAATTTTGAAATGAAATGCTGTATATAGGAAGGAAGGTTCCATTTGGTACAAAAAAGGGTTAAACATTGTTTATACAAAAAATGCTAATTTGCCCTTTAGTACATACGTTTACACGAACCTTGGCCTATGTGATATCTTTTCGATTGCATTTTGTAAACAACAAAATCATAAGATTAGAGATAAATAGGAGATTGCCTGCCTCTTCAAGGTTGAGTTAACGATATGTAGCCAAAAGCGCACACTACAGCATTTTAAGTTTATTTAGTAAAATAATAAAAAAATAATAATAATCGACCTTATTTATAGAGGGTAACACATTTATTACCGGTACTCATCTTCCATGTGGTCCTCTTTTTCTGGGCAGGATGCAGTAATAAACAATGTGGATAAAGTCTCTTGCACTTGGCGCTTGCGGGGATCGAACCGGCTACCTCTCGATCTCAAATCCGATGCTTTACCACTGCACCACAGCGCTCAACAGTCCCTGGAGTGGAGAGGTGCAGCATATATGCGTCAAAAGTCTAACTGTATTTTCTTATTTGATTTTGTTTTTGTTTTTTCCTGTTTCAGTCAACAGAGATGACATTACAAATCGGGTATATGAATATCTCAATATTTGAGACACTTAGAATACACCGCTATCTTAATGACACTTCTAGATAAGCAATGCAGACAACAATAAAACGTTCGCCTGTGTGTGCGTGTGTGCGTGCGTGTATGTGTGTGTGTTTGTTTTGATTTTACGATCCTTTCTATATTATTTTACTTATTTCGAGCAGGGCGTTAATCATAGGTGGGCGAAAACCGGAGAACCCGGTGATAAACCGCCTGACCTTCCGTTGCAGAACTTGGTTTCTCACACAGCGGTGAGAGACCTAATGATTAAGAGTCAGCGCTCCTACACACTAGGCAACTAAGGCCAGTCTTGTTGTGTTTAAGTCGAAATAAATTTGAAAATGTGAAAAACGGACCAACTGACCCCTCGCATACTGGAATATTACAAATGTGCTGCGAGTGGAACCGCCCCTTAAACCCAAACTTAATTATAATGCAATTAATATACCAGTGACTTAGTATACAAATGCAGAAAAGACATACTTGGTATGACTTCATTACCCATTCGTAAAATCATTCTCCTATATAAAAAGATCGGGCACACTATAGAAAATAGAAGTGGAGGCAATGATCAGTAATCGATACAATAAACCCACCGCTTCATCAGAGACACCAAAGGGAAAGAAACACAAACATGAAACAACAAACCCTAATGGAAACATCAGTTGCGGAAAGTCAAAAGGACAGTTACTTTCCCACAAAATGTCCGATTGGCTACCCAAAATAAAAAAGATAAGTGACACAAATACCCAAAGACAAACCATAACAAAAATAAACCGCGACAGAAGAACCGCCTTGGAACGGTCAGCGAAACAAATTCCAATGGATGGGTGGGGGGGGGGGGCTTAAATCTATTTTACGTGGCCACAATCCTCGCCCTCATTTCCATTGCGATTTAGACAAATAATTTGTTCAGTCCGCATGAATCGATTTAAGCCCCCCCCCCCCCAGTGGAATATGGTTCACTGGCAGTTCCAAGGCGGTTCTTCTGTCGCGGTTTATTTTTGTTATGGTTTGCCTTTGAGTGTTTGTATCGCCTATATTATTTTGTTTTGGATAGCCGATTGGCCATTTTGTAAGAAAGTGACTGTCATTGTGGCTTTCCACCACTTTCCATTAGGGTCTGTTGGTTCAAGTTTGTCTTTCTTTCCTTTTGGTGTCTCTGATGGGAGCTATGGGTTAATTGTATCGATTCCTGATTATTGACTTCACTTCTATTTTGTTATTTCATGTTTGCGTTTCTTTCCCTTTGGTGTCTCTGATGGAAGGTGTTGGTTAATGGTATCGATCCCTGATCATTGTCTTCGCTTCTGTTTTGCCTCACGGCCCCCGCCCATAGGGGCTTGAAGAAATATATGGGCTGCATGATGCTTCCACGCAGAGCTGAATCCGGCCCGCACACTAGTACTGGTAAACCGCTTAGAGGATCTAAGCCTGTCCAGGAACCGCGGTGCGAGGCGGACCGTCCATGCTAATGAACCCTATTGGTTTCATTGGGCCACAGGGCTTGAAATGTCATTTCATCTCAGTGTCGGGTAAAAGTCCCACAAAATTGGAAGTAACGTCTCCAAAATGACCTTTACAGTGTTGACGAGGACGTTAAACCTCAAATCAAACAAACAAACAAATCTATTTTGCCTGTTGCTGTCTTGTTTCAGCTTATAAACATCAAGTCTCAATGGCACTTTCTTGCCTTGTGGTCGCTGTGCAGGCGGATTGTGCAGGTAGTGTTTTCTAACAACAAACCTGTGGTCTGTCCAGCAGTCTACAAAACACATAGTCTTTGTCACTCCGATATCCTGTGTGTCCTTCCGCCGGACTATGACTTGATAAATGAGATGTCAGTGTTTGGAACAAGAATGCATATTTTATGTCTTAATGCGACGGACAGACGACGGTGCTAGTGAACAAAACACTCCCTCAAGAAAAGGTCATCGTTACTGCGTTTCCCTACTACATCAGTCCAAATCACTTATTCCCAGGTTTTGTGGTCTGTGCCCTTTCTAGCATTGAAGTCCCCCAGAAGGGAAAGTTTGTATGTTCGGGATGTAGCAGAAATTCAGAAATCCAGATCATCATAAAACTTGTCTTTGACCTCATCTGGGTTGGTCATTGTGGGTGCATAGGTACGCAGTTCTCATCCTAAGCGGTGGTTCTGATGTTGTTCATTTTTAATGTAGCTTTGTCGGATTTCCTAACAGGGCTTTTCCTGTTGTATGTCCTTGTTGTTGTGTATCATTATTAGTTTTGTTTTATTTAATTTTCTTTACCTGTGTCTGTTTCACCGTGATCACCTCTTGTGGGGAAAAAGGGGCCTAGCTACTATGCTGTTTGTGCTTCGTTAATTTCCTGTTTCCTTTTCTTCATTGTGATACTCTTCCACTTGGTTCCATTGTCAGGGTGATAGCATTGATTGTGGCTTTTTCTGGACACTTATTTCTATAATTGTTTGTACTGGTAAAGTTCTTTGGCAACTAGATTTGTTCTTCGATGCGATCTTTCTGAACCAGTACTGTTCAACAAGTTACGGAGAGTCCATGCGACGATTGCCATCTTGTCTTCTTATTTCTTGCTCGACCGCGCCTCGCGGTTAACCAGCCAGGGGTTTGGAAGCAGAAGATTGGTAAGGACCCCTTTTCTAGCCCCTTCCCAATGCTAAGAGGCTGAGTATTGCGATCCTAAAAAAGGTATTCTCAGTCACTCGGTTCGGCTGCCAAATTTCCCATTCTGTGCCATTTTAAGGAACGCTACCATATTGAACCAAAATAGAAGTGGAGGCAATGATCAGGAATCGATACAATTAAGCCACAGTTCCCATCAGAGACACCAAAGGAAAAAGAAACACAAACATGAAACAACAGATCCCAATGGAAACACCAACAGCGAAAGCCAAAAGGACAGTTACTTTCCCACAAAATGGCAAATAGGCTATCAAAAATAAAATAATATAAGCGACACAAACACCCAAAGACAAACCATAACAAAAACAAACCGCGACAGAAGAACCGCCTTGGAACGGTCAGTGGAAAAGAATTCCACTAGGGGGATGCGGCGTAGTTTATGATACCGATAACCCTGATTAAGAAGTTTAGCCGTTAACAATTTATTACGAATGTTGAGGCCAAGTGCATGAATACACACTCTGTCAAATCGAATTAATTGCGAAATATAAACGCCATAGGATGGCGCACGAGGAACATCGACATCCAAAACATGACAGTTTACAATCTAAAAATCAAACTCATCGCGTTTATCACAAATTGTGTAAGAAACAAACCCGTCTACGATAGATAGATGTAAACCCAAACACGGGGCCTCGGTATCAGAAGAATTTGCTTTATTTACCTGAAGTTCTGGGGGGGAGGTCAATTTGACTGATCAAACCATTGACATAGGTATTATCAATATTCAATAAACCGCCTTTGTGCAGATCCTCTTCCAGTGTTTCCTCATCTGATGATTTGCCGCTCGCCCATCGTCAAAGCGCTTTTTGCGTGTAATTGCTAAGATTATGTATAAATAATTAAAATTGCATGCGCTGTAACTTGAATTACTGTAAGGGAGATGCAAGCTGTCAACATCACTCTCTTGTCCAGTCCTAGCCGGATCCAGAGGCAAGACAGTGTCAATACATCTGGAGCTAAGCCCGGGTGCAGTGGGTGGCCATGAGCTACCCACAATCTATATTTAGAGCAGATATAAGAAAATATCACAATTTTTCATCTTAAAAGTTTCGATTTTTCGGCGGTAAAATTAACACAGTGTTTGTATCGGCGTGTTTTCGTAATGAAGTTAGTATGCCTATGCTGAGCTAGGGTCCAGCTTAGAATCTTGTTTATTTTTTTTTTATTATTATTATTATTATTATTTTTTTTTTTTTTGGTTTTGTTGTTTTACCAAACGCTGAACAAGGCTATTATGCACATTGTGAAGGACATTTTATTCATTCACAATGCCTGTTGCTGAGTTAATTAAAGATCATCAGAGGCCAGTTTCATCAATAAACATCGTACGATTAACATTAAATTGTTCGTACGCACTTTTTAAAGAACTGCGTACGTCAGTTTCATCAAAACATCGCAAAAGGTTCGTACGAGCTAAATCTGCGTTTCACTAAAATAAGTCGTAATTTTGAATATGCGCTTAAACAGGGCCTCTTATTGTCACATGAGTGATCACGTGCCGTCTTGAAATAGCCGTGTAAAGTAGATAACACGTTTTAAAATTATTGTTCCAGTGGGCCTAGATGTATATTCAGTACAAACAACGTTGAATCAACGTTGATTCTATGTTGTTTCAAACTTGTGTTTCCATTTATTTATCCCCTTTAGGCCCCCGCCCATCGGGGCTTGAACTCCACGCAGAGCTGAAACCGACCCACCTGGTAAACCGTTTAGAGGATCTAAGCCTGCCCAGGCAAAGCGGTGCGAGAAGGTCCGTCCACCCTTAAAAACCCTCTGGTTTCATTTGGCGACAGGGCTTGAGATGTCATTTCATCTCATGTCGGGTAAAAGTCCCACAAAATGGGAAGCAACATCTCCAAAATGACCTTTACAATGTTGACGGGGACGTTAAACCTCAAATCAAATAAATCCCACTTTATCACTGGCGAGGTGATCTGTTTTGAAGACGTTGCAACATCAGACTAGCGTTGATTCAGCGGCGTTTAAAGCACGTTTGTCGGCCCCCTGCCCATAGGGGCTTGAAGAAATAATGGGCTGCATGATGCTTCCACGCAGAGCTGAAACCGACCCGCACACGCGTACTGGTAAACCGCTAAGAGGATCTAAGCCTGTCCAGGCAAAGCGGTGCGCGTCGGACCGTCCATGCATATAAACCCTATTGGTTTCATTGGGCGACAGGGCTTGAGAAGTCATTTCATCTCAATGTCGGGTAAAAGTCCCACAAATTTGGAAGCAACGTCTCCAAAATTGCCTTTACAGTGTTGACGTGGACGTTAAACCTCAAATCAAACAAAATAGGCACGTTTGTCAGTTAATGCGAGTGCGGTGGTGGTGGTGGAGGGGGGAGGGGGGGGGGGGGGGTGAGCTCTTCTATGAGTGCACGTGTATTGAGTTTATAATATTAGCTGAGGAAAAGGGATAACATCTGAGACTTTGTTGAGCATTTTCTAACCTTTTTTCGCTCATTAATAAAATTCATAAATTCAGTAATGCAAGAGCATGAATACAAAAAATGAAAATTTATCGTATGAACTTAAAACCCAGTTTATGCACGATTTTAACGTAAAACGTCAATACATGACGTTGTTTAATAAGGATGCCGCATATAACGTTACGTGGCGTAGCCTCTGTAAATGTTCGTATTTACATGTCCGTATGTCAGTTTTCAGCTCCGGTTTGTTGTTGACAATGGTCTGCAGCAAATATTTATCCATTGAATATTCCAGCACACTGTATGCAATAGAATTGTTTAATAGCTCATATTTGTAAAATCATATGATGGATTTGGTTCATATTTGGTTAGATGATAGATAAACGACTACAATTTTATTCAGCATTTCCGCGCCCATGCCCATGACCTCAAACTCAAGGTCACGGACTCAGAAATTTCGATGGCAACGTTTTAAATAAGAGCTCTAATTTCTCAACCCATATAATGGATTTAGGTCGTATTTGGTATGATGAAAGATACAGGTGGTTTCTCCGGCTAATCCGTTCAGTTTTCGCCCACATCTGATTAATGATCAGTTCGGAACAAAAGAAATAATCAAACCAAAAACCAACGCCAATGTCACAGACTTAGTATTTTAATTTTTTATTAATTTGGTTCATATTTTGTATGATGATACAAACTTTTTCCAAGATTTAAACGCCTCAAGGACAGTTTTCCAGGCGAGCAATGCCGTCTTTTTTAGTTTTTGCAACTTGCTTTTTTTCTTGGTGAGGATGGTCCCTGGGCGGGGGCATCTCCACAGTATATAGACTCACTGTACCCTCCATCGGATGCATCTGGTATGTAAACAACGAATGCAAAAATTCGTGTGTTACCAGAGGTCGGACATTACAAGATATTTTAGATTTTATTCAGTGTGCAACTGTATTTCAAAGTAATATAGCTTCGACAAACTCTGGAAAGATTAAAAATTTAAATCTGATGAGAGTCTTACCTTAAATTGCATGGTTTTATTGACAAACCCAGTTCCAACATGTTGTGTAAGCTACAACTTGCGCATAGACAGGGCCGCTATCCTTCGAGAACGTGCGTATACGGTTAACTGTTGAGTACTTGTACCCTTAACTGTGATGGCAGATTAGTTCAGATCTTAATTAAAATCAGATCAGTTCAGATCTAAATCCCCCTTTTATAAATTTTTCACATATTTATTTATTTATTTTGTTATTTTTGTTCTTTCTAGCCTCACTAGAGCTTAAAATTATTAATAGTTAAAAACTTCAAATACCCAAACCTATTTTCATAAATATTTTACAGGGTCGTTCCGATATTTCGCAGGTCTTTTCGGTATTTCTGGCCTTTTTGTAATTATAGGGACCGTCCCTTTTATTTCTTTATGTTGGGTGGTTGGTTGAGGCAAATGTTGTGTTGTCATTTCTTCTGTTTCTACCCTTACATTCATTTTCATTTTTTCTCTAAGTCCTTCAATTTTATCTCCTCAAATATCTCTTCTATCTCGTTTCTTACTTTCTCTGAGAATGCTTCCGGTTTTAATGGCGGCAAGCTACATGTTGAAATTCGCTGTGCTAATTTTTGGCTTAAATTGTGTTATACTGGACTTAATGGCATCGAATTTTGTGCGTGGTCGCGGACGTGGAGTTCGGACAAGGGGAGGGCGTGGTTACGGTACGACCGTTGCTTCTCATAGAGTCGATAATAACATTTTTACTGTTCTAAGTGAGTCCGATAATAATACCCAAGATGGCGATTGTTCAGAAATGGATACTGATGTTCCTGGAAATATGTTTTTGGATATGAACGATGGGTCTGGTAATGTTGAAAATGACATGCATGATTGGAACATTGTTCGTAGTAAACAAGCCAAAAGGCAGAGGATTAGCAGCAGTGGGCAAAGTGGCCAAAATGTTCAGGGTGCAGAGTTCATTATGGAGGACGGCACGTTGGAAGCAGGTGACTATGACTCTTTATCAAATGATGAGAAATTGTCCCTAATACTTTCTGAACTGTCTCTCAACGGACACAGAGTTAAGCATATACAGCAGACACTTGATTCAATAGTGCCCATAAAAAAGCGGGTCGAGCAAATTGAGACTGTTGTGAGATCCCATTCAGAGAGACTCCGGTTACTTGAATATAGGTCGCTCGATAGCGAGGCCCACAGCAGGAGGCGCAACTTGTTATTTAAGGGTGTACCGGAAAATAAATATGAGAACTGTTTTGATGAGGCAAGGAGGTTTATTTATGAAAAATTGAACATAAGTAATGATATGTATTTGGAAAGGGCACATAGGCTTGGGCGATTCAACCCATCTAAGACCCGACCCATAATTGTTGCTTTTAGGGACTACTGTGACACTGAACTTATACTGGAATCGGCCTCATGTCTGAGAGATACACCAGAACTGGGGTTCAGCCGTGACTACCCCAATGAAATATCTAAGGCTCGACAATCTATATGGAAGCAGTACAAGACAATCAGGGAGAATAATCCCAGAAAGAAAGTGACCTTTGGGTACCCCGCGAACATCCGAGTGGACGGGGTCACGGTTGTTGATATTTTCCCGGATTGGTATGACGTATTGAAAGGTAGTAGAATATCATTTACCCAAAGCCAATCAAATCAGTCGGTGAAAATAACTGACCAACTGACAAGTAGTGAAACCGGTTTAGCCGGTAATAACCGTTTACCCAACGTGAATACGAACAATGACTGGTCACATGACCAAAACACTGGCGGTGCAGTCGCAGCCAATAAACCCTCGTCGCGGAGTGGGCCAGACTTTTCTAACCGAGGCTTGAATGGTAGTGGCAATGAAGACGACGTATCTTGGTCCCAGTCATTACTACCCCAGGGAAGCCCCGCCACTGTGCTGTCTGAAAGGAACTCAGCCATCCCTGGCGGGAAATTCGCAAAACCTCGGGGAAGGAGCGTGACCAAGAAGGGGAATGTTAACAGTAATCCTAGCAAACAACGTCCGCATTCATCAAAGAGTCGCGGATCGCGAACACGGAGCAACCCAACGGACGGCGGCTCGCCTGTAGGGCATCAACATTCCAACATACACACGAAAACATCAACAAGCCGATCAGTGAGCCGCGTTAGGGATAGAAATGAACCACCAGACGCAAACCAAAGCTCACGGGAAAATGATCCACATCAGCCATCGGGCTCAACTGACGGATCTAAAAACGCTTAGGGAGCACAGGGAGATTATGGCCGACTAAAAACCTTAAAATTTGCCACATTGAATGTTTGTGGCCTTAAAAGCAGAACGAACTACCCAGATTTCGTCGATTTTTTCAGTAACTATGACTTTCTATGCTTCGTAGAAACGAAGCTTGATAACACTGATATTGTCTCTCTTCCGGGCTTCAACTGCTTATCGCAGCCGCGTAAAGAATTTGCATTTCGTAGATCGGGAGGTATAGCTCTTCTTATTAAAGATGAAATATCTGAATTTTGTACATATCGGCCCTCTGACTCCGACTATATAATGTGGGTAAACATAGATAAGCATCTGACCGACACTGAAGAAAATGTTGTTCTCGGAATCGTATATGTGCCACCATGCCAATCGCGATTTTATAACGACGATGAACTGTTGAAGCTCGAAAATGAGATATCGTCAGTGTGCAGCTCGACCAAGTATGTTGTAATTTCCGGTGATATAAATGCAAGAACTGCAAAGTTGCAAGACTACGTACAATTGGACCAGTATTTTTCAGATATGTTTGAACTTGACGAGGACATTGCTAGTTGTATGGATAAAACGGAAATAATAGAAAACTTAGGTATTCCACTTGTCAGAAGCTCTAGGGACACTAAAACTAATAATTCTGGATACTGGCTTATAGATATTTGCAAATATAATAACCTTTTTATTGTAAATGGCAGAGTTGGCAAAGACAAAGGTGTTGGGGACAAAACGTTTCGGGATACGTCTGTTTTAGACTATACATTATGCTCAGCCGAATGTTTTGCTTTTTTGAAACAGTTTGAGGTTATTGAATTGGACCCTATCTTTTCCGACGGGCATGCTCTTTTAAGTTGGTCTCTTAATATAAACACGTTAAACCCTAAATCAAATAACAGCATTCCGATAGGTGCTGCATCTCGATGCAAATGGTCTGAAAGGGATAGGGACCAATTCATAAGCAGTATATACCCGGAAGACATCTTGGCAGTACACGAGAAACTGGATACATTGTCGCCATCGGCTGATAGCATAGATGAAATAACAAGCGACATAGCACGAATATTTATGAATGCCTCGTCTGAGGCCTTCGCACCGAAGCGACCACAATATACAAGAAGGAAATTTGATAAACCTTGGTTCGGCCCAGCATGTAAAATTGCACGGAAAAAATATCATAGAGCAAGACACATTTACAAACACAACAAAAATAACGATACTAAACAAAATTTAGACTTGTGCTCAAAACAATATAAATTGACAATAAATAAATTTATCTATAAATATAGAAAAGATAAAACAGATAAGTTAAGAAAAATGCAGACTAAAAATCCAAAAGACTATTGGAAATACATTAAAAGCCTAGACAAAAAGAATGATAAAAATTACCCGCCGCTAAATTCCCTATACGAACATTTTAAAAATATAAATCAGAGCAATGAACCGCACGAAACGTACGAAGTACCGAACGGTGACGAAAATCAAATTTTAAACAAAAGAATCTGCACGGAAGAAATATGTAAAGGTATTAAAAATTTGAAAAACGGAAAATGCCCAGGAGATGACAAAATTTTGAATGAGTTTATAAAGTCAACTGAACATATATTTCTGCCTATATACGAAAAACTTTTTAATTCGGTATTTGATTCTGGAATAATTCCTTCATCCTGGCTAGAGGGTACCATAAGACCGATTTATAAAAATAAAGGAGATATAAAAAATGTAGAAAATTTTAGACCGATCACTATTTTGAGCTGCCTTGGGAAACTGTTTACTGCCATTTTAAACAACAGGCTAACGGAATTTCTAGACAAAAATGAAAAATTATTAGAAAATCAAGCTGGATTCCGAAAGGGTTATGGTACAACAGATCATATTTTCGTTCTAAACTCGTTAATTGAAATTATGAAAGTATCGAAAAAGAAGCTGTTCTGCGCATTTATTGACTTTTCGCAAGCCTTTGACTCAATTTGGCGAGGAGGTCTCTGGCGGAAACTTCTTGTGAACTCTATAAACGGAAAATTTTTTAGAATAGTTTATAATATGTACGAAAATATTAAATCGTGTGTAAAAATAAATGATGAAACGTCAGCATTTTTCCCCAGCCAGTGCGGTGTTAGACAAGGAGAAAATTTATCCCCGCTGTTATTTTCTATGTACCTGAATGACCTGGAAAATTTCATAATCTCTGGTGGGGTTAACAGTATTGACTTAGAAATAATATCAGAAGAAGTACATGTATATTTGAAATTACTTGTCCTCCTGTACGCAGATGACACCATTATTTTCTCCAACGACAAAGAAAACTTTCAAAAAGCCTTGGATAATTTCCATGAATACTGTGTTCTCTGGAAACTCAAGATAAATATCTCTAAAACAAATGTTGTCATATTTAACTTGAAAACAAATAGGAACTTGTCATTTAATATAGGTGGCCAAATTATTGCTATAAACGACAAGTACAAATATCTAGGTGTTATTTTTTCGAAGTCGGGAAGTTTCCTAAACGCCAAAAAACATATAGTTGAACAAGCGAAGAAAGCTTTACATTTACTTTTTGTTAGATCAAACAATCTTATTTTGCCAGTTGACTTACAAATCAAACTTTTTGACAATACGATACTACCGATTTTGACATATGGCTGTGAAATCTTTGGTTATGAGAACACAGAAATTTTAGAGGGAGTTCATCTAGATTTTCTCAGAAGAATTGGAAATTTAAGAAAAAGCACCCCGAAATATATGCTGTACGCAGAGTTTGGCAGACACCCCATCAAGATAATAATTAAGCAGAGGATGCTAAATTTTTGGACCAGAATATTACGCGGTAAAACATCAAAATTTTCACATCAAATTTATCTCTATATGCGAGACTCTACTCATCATGATTTTAAGTGGATTGATTACATTAAGACAATACTAAACGAGGCTGGGCGACAAGATATATGGTTAGGTCAATCAAATGCTATCCCACTATCCACAGGTAAAATTGTTAAACAAGTACTACAGGACCAATTTTCCCAAACATGGAATGGTCTGCTCCAAAATTCGTCTAAAGGTATAAATTACTCACTTTTTAAAGATAACGTGCTACTTGAAAATTATTTTAAAGTTTTGAATGGCTCTCTAGCAAAAACTATGGTAAGGTTTAGGACGGGAAACCACAAATTACCCGTTGAAACAGGGCGTTGGAATAATCTTGAGCTCGCTGAAAGGAAATGCCAACTGTGTCAAGCATCACAGATTGGCGACGAATTTCATTACCTTTTTGACTGTCCTTTTTTTCTAACAGAACGACGAACCTTGGTTAGTCAGTACTACTACACACGCCCAAATATTATAAAATATAAAGAATTACTTAATTCTAAGAGTGAATCGAAACTTATACGGCTTGCCAAGTTTATGAAAATCATTATGAAATGTTTTGCATAAACAATTAAAATCCATGATAAAGCGGACGTATATACGCGAGCCTGTTTGCTCCCCGGCGCCTTTGTCAATTTAGGATGGCAGGCATCCTACAGACGCCACTTAACCCTTTTTGTGCCAAATAGAATCTTCCTCCTTATATATAGCAGGAGTCAACTGCAAAATGTAGGGGTGTCGGGTTGTGGTTTCTTTCAGAATCTATTTAGAAAATGGCTTAACTTTTTGACAACACTGTAGGCCCTGATCGGACGCCGCATTTTGCGGCGTCTGATCTGGGCCTGCACTGTTTGCCGAGGTGCCCGTTTTGGGGTTTCTGATACTAGATGGATTAATATAGGAAAAAGTGGCGTCTGTAGGGGTATGCCTTCTTTCTTCTATTGCAATAACACACCCGTGCGACATAGTGCATTTTTCACATCTCCAAAACTGCTACTTTTCTGAAGAAAATCCGTGATATTTTTCTTATTAATGCTGCATACATGGGTTGTGGGTGCTCGTTAGAATTGCATAAATGAGGCGGTTCCGGCGAGGACCCGCGGCCTATGTCTTGCGGCGGGAAGGGGAAGATAACATATACCCCCGTAAACCTCAGTTTTCCCTATATAAAGTGAGGTTCGGGTTGTTTATTTCACGGACTTGTTCACGTAATGTCCTTTTTTTTTTAATTCTTATTTCTGCTATATGGGATGGACTGTGTGTGCTCATTAGAACCACTAAAACCCACTCAATGCCTATACACATTTTTTAATTAGGCCGATCCAAGGACAAGCCTGAATACCACATTTGTAAACAACAAAGGTGCAGATGTCTCTGCGAAGACAATCGACACCTATGTAATATCTAGACCACTATACAACAATGTCAACGTTGTTTTGAAACATACACCTCCCAAGAAAAACCATGAAGTCTGGTAGAATGTTTTCAATATCGCCTGACCCGGTTGTCTCCCGTCGGACGCTCACAGGGTTGTTTATCAACTTCGGTGTGCGTTCAGATGGTGACTGGGACGGCGTGGTGGATCTGCCAGGATTTATCTTACCTTGCATGACAAACTGAATTTTCATATCCGCACACTACTTTATTTAACAGAAATGTAAACGTAATCCATTCACAATCACCCGCCTGTTCCAATTGAGAAAACGTTTGTGACCTATGGTCATGCACGTGCAAAACATGACCGCAATCGTGAATGGATCACCTTTACGCCTCGTAAACAGTACATACGACTTTGTTTTTAGTGAAGAGACATAGCTGATATTATGCGAAACTCTACTTCATTCAAACACATTGCTCACATTCTTCTTCATCATCATCATCATCATCATCATCATCATCATCATCATCATCACCATCATCATTATCATCATCATCATCTGTTATCTGCTGTATGGTATGGTATCACTTCTACTATACTTTTACATCTACTACTATGATTACTACTACTGCTGCCACTACTGCTATTGTTACTGTTACTACCTATACAACGTACTTGTCTGTATGTATACTTCCGTTTTCTACTTCTCATATTCTCCCGTTTCTTAATTCTGCCGACACTACTTACCTGTCGCCTTCATATATATGTATTATGTTTAACTAACACTCTAGTCTCCTTACATTAACATTTGCCGCCTGTAATGTTGATATGTTACTACTCATATGTCATGTATTTGACTTGAGAGAAATAAAAGTGTTTGTCTGTCTGTCTGACAACTAAAACTGACCTACCAGGGTTGACGGGTCGTGAATTTATATGAGGTTTAACGTTCCCCTGAACAGTATGTATAGGTAATTTTAAGAGACGTTGCTCCACTTTTGGGGGACTTGTACCGACACTGAGACCAAATGACATTTCAAGCCCTGCCGCCCAACAAAACAAATAGGGTTTACATGCACTGACGGGTCGACTCACACCACTTTGCCTGGGCAGACTTAGATCCTTTAAGCCGTTTACCAGCTCTGCGCGGAACCACCATGCACTAGTTTGATAACTTTCTAAGAATCAACAATGACAGTACGGTTGCTAATATAAAACACACACACAACCTATCCTGTTTATTATGCAAGCAACTTGCCATTCTACTGTCGTTTCATATATCGAAGGTTGGTCCCCTTGGTTTTGGAAATAGCATCAAAATAATCCAGAGCCCTATCTGCATCACATTGAAGCCCCGGAGGGACATTAATCTTTAAACTTCTATCTTCAGACTTCTTACTTTCACTTTATTACTCCTGACTCCTGACTTCTGGCATCTTACATTCAACTTCTCTCTTCGGACGTCCTTCTTTCAACCCCAACTCTTCTTACTTCCAACTTCCGACCTTTTACTTGTAGCTGAGTGGCCGGTTGAGGCAACGGTCACTGGGGCGTCCAATTGATACTGGCTTACTGTTGTCATTGCAGCAGGTAAGGGTAGTCGGGAAGTGTTGTAATTTCTACTGTTTCTACACGTCCATTTATTTTCCTCTTTCTGCTCTGTCTATAACAAAAATCTTCTACTATATCTTCTATTTCTTTTCTCCCTTTCTCTGGGTGACGACACAAAATGACCCAAAAGGGTTGAAGTGTCGTTAAATCCAAACAAGCTTTTTACTTCTAGCCTCCGACTTCCAATTTATTACTTCTTGCTCTACACATCTATTGTGATTGAAAGAGACGGGATTTCTAATTTCATCACTTCTTAGTTCTTATTTCTGACTTCCTACTTCCTGCATCCTATGTATAACTTCTTATTTCCAACTTCTTACTTCTAACTCCAGACTTCCTACTTCCCACTTCTTACTTCAAGAGGTCCGAAGTAAGAAGTCGAAACGTAGACGTATGAAGTCGGAAGTAGGAGGTCTGGAGTAAGAAGTTGGAAGTTAACAATCAGAAGCAGGAAGTTAGAATTCCTAAGTAGGAAGTCAGAAGTAAGAGCTAAGAAGAGATGAAGTAAGAAGTTCCTACTCCACCACATACAATTACTATAGATGTGTAATGCAGGAAGTAATAAGTTAGAAGTAAAAGTCGGAAGTTAGAAGTTGGAAGTCGGAAGTAAAAAGTCGAAGTCAGAAGTGAGAAGAAGGAAGTTGGCAGTAAGAAGTCGGAAGTTAGAAGTAGGAAGTCAGAAGTTAAAAAGAAGAAATTAAAAGTCCCTCCAAGGCTTCCATACCAGTCAGTTCCAGTGGGAATGAATAGAGATGCATGTCCATGTCTCTCGACACGGGTAGGCTGAAGATACAGGCCCTTATCTTTAGTCTCTGAGGCAGACGAAAGCTTCCACGAAGAAAGAAGATTTGAATGTGATGTCTGCAATTACAAACCAAACTATAAATGGAGCCTTAAACGAAACATGAATTACATGAATGGGGAGGAGGGAGGGGGGCAGTGGGGTTGGGGGGATTTAATGTGCTTTATAATTGTCAGAAAAAAAATGTCTTTCATTCAAAGAATGTGATAGGTCTCTGGCATACTAACGTGATATATATGAATGGGGAGGAGTTGGTGACATTTTTATAACAACTTTCTTTGATTTCAAATCAGATATACCTATAGATACACACTGGCTGTATTCATTTATTCACATTTTTCCAACAGGTGTTGTGTTTTTGTCATTCTAATGCAAGCCATAAATGCAATTCCCATAGTTTTGAACATGGCAATAATTCAGGAGTTTGTAGGCGAGGTAATCCCCCTATATCTATTAGGCAGATGCATAATGATTCCTTTCTATTATGATTCAGATATCGGGCTACCGGAATTTGACAGCCTATTACGTGATTTTTAGTTTTATTTATTTATTTATTTATTTATTTATTTATTTATCTATTTATACAAATGTCTTTGATGTTCACTTCCCTTTCATGTCCCATTCCATAACAGCCCATCTATAAAGACAGCGGATTAACAAGTCGTGAACTAAGACCCCTATGAACCCCACATTATGTACAGAAAAGTGGGTTTACGGGAGAATCAAGTATTTTCCTTGTTTGATCGAAAATAAAGATTGTGGGTACTAGTTAGAACCGCCTGATTGGGGCATAATGGTTGAGGTGGTTTCTAACGGGCACTCTTACGCTACTCGCCTTGTAAACCAGGGGTCGCAGGATCGATCCCGGGCTTCTCCAGACTTTCGGATGAGTCTTTAAATCGAGGTCCCGCCTCCGTATGACCTCAGCTGTTGGTGGGACGTAAAACTCAAACACTTACTCACTCTAACTGGCACTCAGTCTAAATTTGGACTAAGGATAAGCAAACATCAAACATTTTCATCTGAAGAAAAGTTAGTTCCACAAGGTTCGGTACTTGGACCGGTCCTTTTTTTTTGGGGGGGGGGGGGGGGGCTTGAGGTGGGGGTCATTCATTGATGCTTTTCCTGGTAATATCAGGTCTTATGTCGACTAGCACGGTGGGCAGATGCAGTGCATTGTGAAAAAGGGAGTCAAGACATCTTCCTGACAAGCAGATTAAGTTTGAATATTCACTACACCAGCACACTTTGGGGCATGTTCAACCCGGCAAATATCTCGGTACCACCGTCACAGACGACATTGATGGGGGTCAGCAACTTTACTGGTAACCACAAAAGCAACTAGCACTTGAGGTATTCTTAGACGTTAATTGGCTTTTGCACCTTGGTAGACAAAGGCCACTGGTTCGCCCTCAACTTGAGTATACATCACTCATTTGGCATCCCCATGTTAAAACTCAGATTCAGAGGTCAGTAAGTTGATGTACCTATCGGCGATGGTGAAATAAAAGTAGCGTCGGTGATATGCTTTGCGAATCGGAGTGGCCGTCTCTTGATGGCCGTCGTGAGTATTCCTCATTGATACTTTTGTCTATAAGATACACTCCGGAATATAGTGTCTCTTAATAAAGATAAATACTTTACCTATGCGACAGTTTCAGCTCAAATAAGGGCATCAAAAGTAAACAATACAAAACACTGTAGGAACCAGGCCTATAGTGATGTCCCCAGGCATTCTTTCTTTCTCAGAACTGTTCCTCAATGGAATAGTCTTCCCACATCTGCAGTAGATGCAAAGACCGCAGGGGAGTTTAAAGCCGTACAGTAAAGATTGGGACTCATATGCATGCGTTTTAATATACCTCTACCAATCAGATTGTAAATAGATTTAGGAACTCATGATAATTCATCTGAGTCTGAAATAGAAATTATTTTCCCGCCACATTCCACAAGACCTGTGGGAAGAGAACCCATTCACAACAGACTGGAAAGTGGCCTGTCTGTGGAATTCGGTTCCGATATATCCGCGAGTGGATATTCTGGCATTCCAGATAGTTCCATCCCAGACGCAATTGTGAGAACTGGAATATCGGAGCGGGATTCCACAACTATTCCGTATTTTCATTCTACGTCTGCCAGTCCATGTCATCGGACCAATATTTCACCTTTACCAATTCCCATACCTCAAGATATTTCTGTATCTCGGGAGGAACCTCGCCGAACAGGTAGGCAACGTAAACCTCCAGATAGTATGGTGATTGGATCAGCAATCAGCAGACAGTGGCTGATGCTGATTCAAAACAGATTTGGTATGTTTAATAACACACATGTTCCTTATCCTTGTTTTATTACAGGGGAGAATGTCACATAAATGTAAACATTAACGAATAAATGCCAGTAGTTTTTATCAAATTTTAAATAGTATTTTATTCTAGAAGTAAATGGATGTTTTGATAGTGGGAGGAATTCGGGAATTGTAGAGTAAATAAAATAGCACAAGAAAAACAACATAATGCTCAGCTCATATATACCTAAATTTTGTGATTGATTATTGTCTCAGAGTCATTGACTGGTTTAATGACTAGAATGGCTGCTACATATATGTAGTCATATTGACAATATTTTTGTCACTTTTGGCATAACTTCATGTTTGTCTTTTCATAATCACATTGTAAATATAAACATTCATATGCATCCATGAATAATTATCTTGTGGTAATTTAATAGCTGAGGATCTCTTGTTTTCTTGTCCGGAGTATATGTCCGGAGGACATTTTCCTTTGCAGGGGAGAATGTCACAGAGTGCATTTTGTTGTGCAGATTATATTGTCCAGCCTTTTAGACATTTTCTGCAATAGTTCATATTCTGTGATATAGCTGTTGGTCCATCTCTGCACTATCTCCAATTCCTGTTCTATTCTATTCTATTGTGTTGCGGTTCCATTCGCCCATTATGGTTCTTAGAGTAGTTGCTTCCCTTGATTTTAAGATGGATGAAAGAGTGAATTTGATTGGCTGATAACGGGGTTCCTTCACGAAACTAACCAATAACAGGCACGCTTATGGATTTGATACTTATTGCGCGGCGAACTAAAAAAAAAAAGAAAAAGAGAGAGACAGTTGAAAAAGAAAAATCAAATAATTCAAGAATGTCATAACCTTTCAAAGGTTTACTTTGGCATTTGCGAATATATTATAGTTCAGGTGTATCCCAGATAATCCCTTATGTGAAATTATTGCCATTTTATCCATTTTACCTCTGAAATTGCCACGACATTGACAACAATGGAAATCTTACCTGTGATAATCTTCTTTTGTAAAAATGCACTGGTTGTCTGATTCTTTCGGTCCTTGGATACCCATAAGAATAACCTGAATACATTTATTAGGATTTCTTTTACCCCACTTTTAACTGGGGTTTACAGGGGTATACATTATTTATCTAATGTTTGCTCACATAAATTGTGGGTACTCGTTAGAACCGCCTCGCCGAGTCGTTTTAAAGCGTACCAAAAATCTTGAGCAGAAATATGAAAAAAACGTCAGAATTTTTATCAGAAAAATTTCCGTTTTTAGTTGTAAAATTTTACAATATATTTGAATAGGAGAGTTCACATAATATGTCGTACATGTAGGTTATTAACACCATAATGATGTGTGACATTCAACAAAAGCTCAGCTTGATGAAATAGATGGGCTGCATGATGCTTCCACCCAGACCTGAAACCAACCCGCATGCGAGTACTGGTAAACCGCTTATAGGATATAAGCCTGCCCAGGCAAAGTGGTGCGAGTCGGACCGTCAGTGCTTATGAACCCTGTTGGTTTCATGGGGTGACAGGGCTTGAGATGTCATTTCATCTCGATGTCGAGAAAAAGCCCCACAAAATTGGAAGCGACATCTCCTTTACAGTGTTGACGGGGACGTAAAATCTCAAACAAACAAAACCAAAAGCTCAGATTCGCCTCATTTATTTATGATTACAAACTGTCAAATTGGTACAGCAAGCGGTGCTTTGAATGCATAGTTAGTGACCAGTTAACGAGGAACACATGAATTCCACCGCAGGCTAGGTCTATGTCGCGGACGAGCAGACGAAAAACCAGACACCTATATCGCGCCATGCTTCATGCAGGCGCGTGAAAAAGGACATCCTACTTTGCATTCGCATGCATTATTTGCTCTACCAAGTCTCCTTCCCCGACCCCTCACCCACCCCTGACTAATAAATACGCTTTAAGTATGCCCGTTATCCTCGGGGTACGGCACTTTCAAGATTATTTCACTTATTTCGAACGGACCGCTAATCAGAGTTGAGCTAAAACCGGAGAAAGACCATCTTCTGTTGCAGATCTTAGCGTCTCATATGTGGCGCGAGCGAGGCGCAAACCACAGCGGAGAGACCTAATGACCCTATGATTAACCCTTTTTGTAACAAATGGAATCTTCCTCCTTATATATACAGGAGTCCATTTTGAAACTTAGGGGTGTCAGGTTGTTTTTTCTTAAAAATTTAGTTCGGGAAATGGCTTAACGTTTTGCAAACAGTGTAGGCCCTGATCAGACGACGCGTTCCGTGGTGTCTGATCTGGGCCTGCACTGTTTGCCAAGGTACCCCTTTAGGGGTTTCTGGTACTAAACAGGTTAAGAGGCAGCGCTCTTACCCATTAGGACACGGAGGCCAGTTACCTTCGGGGTGTACAGTAGACTTAACAAGATAACCAGGTTGCATATTAGAAGTAAAACAAAGATCAGGAATCGATACAATTAACTTACTCCATACACCAAAGACACCAAAGGGAAAGAAACACAAACATTAAGCGACCAGACCATAATGGAAACCTTAACAAAGGAAGGCCATAAGGACAGTTACTTTCCCACAAAATGGCCATATGGCCATCCAAAACAAAAAGACAAAAGTGATACACACAGTAAGTAACAAACAACAACATAAATAAATCGCCACAGAAGAACCGCCTTGGAACGGCCAGTGGAAAGATTTCCACTGGGGGGCTTAAATCGATTTTACTTGGCCACAATCCTCGCCCTTACCTCCGTCGCGATTTAGACAAATAATTTGTTCAAATTGCGATTTAGACAAATAATTTGCATGTCTGTACAAACTTCGCTGATTATCTTGGAGAATTTTGTAGTTTTGCTCCAAGTTAAAGATCAGACTTATATGCAGCCTTGGAATGCTTGCCGCGCGATTTCCCCATATTAACCATTTTTGTACCAAATGGAATCTTCCTCCTTATATATAGCATGAGTCCATTTCAAAATTTAGGGGTTTCAGGTTGTGTTTTCTTCAAAATTTATTAGGAAAATGACCGAACTTTTTTGCAAACGGTGTAGGCCCTGATCAGACGCCGCGTTCTGCGGCGTCTGAACTGGGCCTGCACTTTTTGCCACGGTACCCGTTTAGGGGTTTCCAATCTAAAATGGGTTAATGTACATGTATGAGCAAAATTTAATTGTAAAGTCAAGAAACACAAGCGGGCCTCCGTGGCCTACTCTAAAACATTAGATCTCTCACACGGGCTACATGTGAGCTATAGTGTAAGCATCAGTGATATTTAATCACTCGCAGTATAAGAAAATGATCAACCAAAATGTAGAGTGAGATCAGCGCCCACGCATACATGTACAAGCAGGATCCCCGTTATTATATACGTTGAGTTTTATTTTTCTAAAGTATTTACTTGAATAAAAATAAAGTACTCCCAATACGGTGAACCGACAGAAAATCAACAGTTTTCAATTTATGAAGCGTTTACACAACAGTAAAACAAAGCACTGAGAGTACTGGTGGGTCGCTTGTCTCAGGGTGTAGTTAAGAAAAAGGGCCTGAGCGTGGACTGTTTCGTTTAACCCTTACACTCCTTTACTAAAAGCAAACCGTGTAGACCATGATCAGACGCTGCGTTTTTCGGCGCCTGACCCTTGAATTCCTATACCCTAAGCGAACAGTGAATACCCTGATCAGACGCCGCGTTCTGTGGCGTCTGATCTGTGTCTACACTGTTTGCCAAGCCCAACACATGATTCCAGCCCTGATTTTACAGCTAACCTTTTACATATACACGCTGACCTCACTGCGATAAAATTCTATAAATAATCTGCGTGGATTCCTACAAAATAGTGATAGTCACGTGAACTCCAGCACTAATAGAGGTTTTGTTCTTTATACCTTTGGGTCGATTGATAAACAAATCAACCCAAAAAGGAAAACAGAAAACATTCAACATGTTCATACTGCGTTGTAAAGTGCATAAGATGCAAATCAGTATGATTCCAACCGGATAAAAATCATACTTTACGATCGCTAGAGTTGTTGGTTGGTTGGTTGATTTGAGGTTTAACGTCCCCGTCAACACTGTACAGGTCATTTTGGAGACGTTGCTTCCAATTTTGAGGGACTTTTACCCGACACTGAGATGAAATGACATCTCAAGACCTGTCGCCCAATGAAACGAATAGGGTTTATTAGCATGGACGGTCCGCCTCGCACCGCGGTTCCTGGACAGGCTTAGATCCTCTAGGCGGTTTACCAGTACTAGTGTGCGGGCCAGATTCAGCTCTGCGTGGAAGCATCATGCAGCCCATATATTTCTTCAAGCCCCTATGGGCGGGGGCTAGCGCTAGAGTTGTCGATCTTTGTACAAAGATCATGCATTTCGTCATATGCTTCAAACTTTGTGTACCAAATTTTAATGCATGAAAAAATACATGCACAAGAACAAATATACATGTAGGTATAGGCCGATTTCGCGGAGAAACACCGTGAACGACTTCACCTGTACTAGCTTTCTCCGAGAAAAAGCGATGTTCGCCGAGAAATTTCACGGCGTTTCGCGGAGAAATTAACTGCTTTGAAACGCGATATTTTTTTCTTCTCGGTGAAATATCTCGCTTGTTCTCCGAGAAAAAAAGGCCTATTACCCTGGAGAAAAAAAATATGGGTTATTACCGGTAGCTGGTCTGTATATTACTCAAGTAGAGTAGTCCTAACTCTACTTGGGTAAAATATTACAGTAAAACTTCAGTTTCTCGGGACTACTCTACTTGGGTAATATATTACAGTAAAACTTCAGTATCTCGGGACTACTCTACTTGAGTAATATATTGCAGTAAAACTCCTGTATCTCGGGACTACTCTACTTGGGAAATATATTACAATAAAACTTCAGTATCTTGGAACTACTCTACTTGGGTAATATATTACAGTAAAACTTCAGTATCTCGGGACTACTCTACTTGGGTAATATATTACAGTAAAACTTCAGTATCTCGGGACTACTCTACTTGGGTAAAATATTACAGTAAAACTTCAGTATCTCGGGACTACTCTACTTGGGTAATATATTGCAGTAAAACTTCAGTATCTCGGGACTACTCTAATTGTGTAATATATATTTCAGTAAAACTTCAGTATCTCGGGACTTCTCTACTTGAGTAATATATTACAGAAAAACTTCAGTATCTCGGGAATACTCTACTTGAGTAATATATTACAGAAAAACTTCAGTATCTCGGGAATACTCTACTTGAGTAATGTATTACAGTAAAACTTCAGTATCTGAGTCATAGTCCCTAGGGAATTCTTCCCGTAGTTCCTGATTAGAAATAGTAAGTTAGTAAGTAAGTAAGTAAGTAAGTGTTACATGTGGGTTTACGGCGTCCCGCAAACCCCCATGCTGACAAGACAACCGAGCGTGATCTCTGACAGGTGCACGGGCAGCTGTGGGGTAAGGCACAAGAAAGATGTTAAATGAATGACATTAATTATTTACAGTATCTACATACAACACTCACCAACACAAAACATCACAATTTGTTGCTTCTGTAGCCAACTCACGACGTCCGCTCCGAAGGCAAAACACTGTTCTGTGCTCGGAACGGGTGACGTGAATACCTACAGAAGCAAACAACAAAAACAACAACAAAAAAAGAAACAACACAAAACGCGACTGGCCAGTTTATAACTTTGGGTGAATCCCCCACTCGCGTGACACTTCTTCTCGCGAACTAGTAAAACTAGTCTATCAACATAATTGATTATCCTAGGATTAGCGATCACGTTTGCTGATCAAACGTTTAGTGATCGTCCAAATAAGGTAAGTTGACCTCTTCCCTGATCACATTTGTTTACAACGAACAATGATTTAGAAGAATCTGCTTCTATCCTGGTAGGCGCTGATTACGGCGGTCTGTCCGCCCTTGCTGGACCCTAACGCCTAGCGTCGTACCAGTACCTGCTGCTATGAAGCAGGGAGCAGCAGGTCACACATTGTTATGCCTTTCAATATACTTTCTATTTCCCCGTCACAATGTTCACTCTTTACAACTTGACCTGCTGCTAAAGTGTCCGCTTTTTTTCAGGGTTTATATATCTATGAATACTACCGGAAAATCATGCCTACTCGTATTACCTTGCTTTGTTCGTGGGGAAGTGGAGATACCGGCCACAAACAAAGCTAGATAGCAAAAATCGAGTAGACAATGGATTTGCGTTCAAATAGTATATTTCCCCATAGGAAAAATTGATGAAACGACCCTATAATCAATGACATGACTCCTGTCAAAACGAACACCCACACAACACGTGACGGGAATAAAAATCATATATGGCACAATTTGGCGGTTGGCGATTTTTAGGCAAATTCTATAGGACTCGGCCTTTTAGCGGCCCCCTGTATTTTAAAAACAGCTCTCTATAAACCACTCATGCATACATCGTATGATATGTGCATGACTTGTTCATGGAGCCGCATAGTTTGCGTACCATATTTCACCTAAAATATTTCACTCGCACCGCCCTACCATATATCTACTAAAATAATTTAGATGTGCATAAGCACCAGAGAGGTTTCCTATTCCATCTCGTAACAAAGGTTTCCCCTTTTGGAGAAAAAACAATCAGAAATGTTTTTTCTTTGTGTATAGAGATGGAATAGGATGAACCTATCTAAACAAGACAGCTATTTACACAACAACCGTGCGAAGAATTACCTACTAAGGTAGTCTGCCCCCAAATTTTCCTGGCCCCGAATTGCAACAATCCGAAATCTATACGGCTGTAGTTTCATTGCCCAACGCATAATTCGAGGATTGAGAACTTTTGCTGTTTGCATATAAGACAAGGGCTTGTGGTCTGTCTCAAGCAGGAATTCTACTCCGTAAAGATACTTGCGAAATTTCTCAACACCCCAGATAATAGCCAAACATTCCTTCTCTATTACAGAATAGTTTTTCTCACGAGGCAAAAGTTTCTTGCTGGCATAAGCAATGGGAAGTCGTCCTTCCCCTTCAAATTCTTGGAGCAAAACGGCTCCTATACCAACATCAGAAGCGTCCGTCCGGAGTATGAACGGATTCCCATCATGAAAGATAGGAAGACGAAGAATAGGACTAGACGTGAGTCTATTCTTCAGGGTCTGAAAAGCCTTTTCATGATGGTCCTGCCAGTCTGTGATCTTGTTTGGTCTACTTTTCTTAGTTAAATCTGTCAAAGGGGAAGCGATAGATGAGAAATTTGGAATGAAACGGCGGTAGAAACCAGCCAACCCAAGAAATGACTTTATTTGTCTCTTAGTAGAAGGTCGAGGAGCATCCTTTATAGCTTGTATCTTGTCTTCTTGCGGTCTAACTGACTGAGCAGCTACACTGTGACCAAGACATTCGATACTGCTATACCCAATCATACACTTGGAAGGTTTTGCCGTCAACTTGGCTGTCCTAAGTCTATCCAAAACTTCACGTAATGACGTCAAGTGGTCTTTCCAAGTTTCGGTGAAGATCCACATATCATCGACGAAGCTATCAACGTTAGAAAGTTCGGACAGAATCTTTCTCATCAACCTGCAAAATGTTGCTCCTGAGTTTACCAAACCGAAGGGCATAGTTTTGAATTGAAACAAGCCTTTGGGGGTTTCGAACGCAGTTAGGGGTTTTGCCTTAGACGTCATTTTTACCTGCCAATAACCTTTTGACAAATCTAATTTGCTAAAGTATTTGTGCCCCGACATTCTATTTATAACCTCCTCCATATTTGGCATTGGTTCTGCATCGAACTCCGTCACTTTATTAAGTTTACGGAAGTCAATGCAGAACCGCACCGAACCATCTTTTTTAGGGACAAGTACTACAGGGGATGAATATGGAGATATTGATGGCTCAATAACTCCTAAATCTAACATATCTTGAATTTCCTTTTCCATTACATCCCGTACTTTATATGGTATGGCATAACTTTTTGACCTCACTGGTTCCGTCGTCAGCAACTTTATGTCGTGTTCTATTTGGTCAGTTCGTCCAGGTACACTGGACAGTACGTCCGGGTATTCTTTTATCAACGTCTCTATTTCTTTACGCTGATCCTGCGTTAACATTTCTGAAATATTGACGTCCTTAAACGTCTCTGGTTGCTTTGCAGTAGGAAAAGCGCAATCTTCCAATGAGAATTCGTCAACGTCATCATTTTCAGTTGACGGAGTGGACTCTACAGAAAGCAAGCAATGTGACGTCACATTTTGACGTTCCACATATTGCTTCAGTATGTTAGCGTGATATGTGTTAACATTTCCATTGACGTCAATCTTATAATCCATTCTGTTCACTACCTCAACCACTTCATAAGGACCTTTCCATTGAAGCAATAATTTATTACTGTCTGTCGGTAGTAACAACAGTACTTTGTCGCCGACGTCAAATTTACGCGACCTCGCGCCTTTATCATAATAAGCTTTCTGCTTAATCTGAACCTTCTTTAAATTATCACGCGCTAATTTGCATGTCTGCTCTAACCGTTCCCTAAGCTCAATAACGTATTGATACGTCGAAAGAACTTGCTCATCGCGTACCTCTTCAGCCCATAATTCTCTTAATATTGCCATTGGACCTCTGACGTTACGTCCATATAACAACTCAAAAGGGGAGTATCCTAAAGACTCTTGTGGGACTTCCCTTACCGCAAATAATAAGGCTGGAAGATATTTATCCCAATCTTTTGGACGTTCAGCACACATGCGACGTAACATCTGCTTTAACGTAGCGTGGAAACGCTCTATCAGTCCGTTGCAAATTGGGTGTCTCGGACTACACGTTAACTGTTGAAGAGAAAGAAGTCTGCTGACTTCCTTCATTACCTCAGCAGTAAACTGTGATCCACAATCAGTCAACATTTCATCAGGAATGCCAACCCTACTAAACATTTCAATAAGCGCTTCCGCGACACGTTCCGTCTCAATACTCGGTAAAGCTATCGCCTCTGGATACCTTGTCGCATAATCTATCATGGTTAAAATATACCGAGATTTCCTATCAGATCGAGGCTCAATTGGACCAACTATGTCCACTGCCACCCTCTTAAATGGCGTATCAATCAATGGCATTTTTCCTAGAGGTACTTTAGTGACCCGACCTTTCTGAATAGTTCTCTGACAAATATCACAAGATTTACAAAATCTAGCGACATCACCGCAAATACCGGGCCAGTAAAACTCAGTTACAACTCTATCCAATGTCTTCCTAATACCCATATGTCCAGACATAAGCGTTTCATGAGCCAGTTTCAACACCTTTCCTCGGAAACTTTGAGGGACCACAAGTTGGAAAGAGACTTTGTTACCCTTGGTGAACTCCCTATATGCCAAACCTTTTTTCTCAATAAACCTAGTTTCACCTCGGTTTAAACCACGACTCACAGTCTTGTTCCCAGATACAACCCTTTTCCTGATGTTTTCCAAAGTTGGATCATCAACCTGAGCTTGCTTGAAAGCCTCCTTGTCATCGTTAATGATCTGATCGGGAACCTTAAGTTTTCTGTAAGGCTTCTCATCCTGCCTAGTTTGAGACCTAGTTACAGCCGCAGCTGAGAAATGAGACATATCAGGAAGTTTTGATCCATCAATGTTACCGATAACCAAATCGTACAACGTATCATCCATACACAAAGCTTCAGTTTTCCCAGTAAAAAAAAGGACAATCAATGTCAATCATTGCCAAAGGATACCTTTGTGTGGATTCATCAATCAACGTAACATTTGATTCCTTCCCTATTAACTGACTATCCGAAACCAAACTTCTCCGAACGACACAGCCTGTACACCCAGTATCTCTTAATACAACCACCTTTTTATTATTAACCAATCCTTGTGCCGTCGGTAACCTTGCCTTTAAGAAGTAACAGACACCTTCCCTAGTTTCCTTACTACACTCCTCCCTATCCGAAATCAAAGGATCACCAACCTTATTTTCAAAAATACTTCCAATCTCATCACCTTTCCTAGTTACTTCCGTTTGACAAAAACTAACTTGGTGTGCTGCGCCACGTGGTGTGCTATTATTTTTACCGCGTCCGCGAAAAGACCCTCTAAAGTTACCACGACCACGTGTATAACCACGACCTACATTCTGCGTATTCTCATTCTTTACCTGAGAACCTTGAGTCTCTACGCGCGTGTTAAAATTTTCCTTAACACCGCTATCCCCAACTCCAGTTGCTCCTACCTCTGCGCTATACAATTGTTTCCTGTCGGGGTTCTTAAAACGTTTAATTGTTAAATGCCCCTTACCGCATATGCTACACTTGATATCCGGTCTACCACTCGGTTTGTTTGAGTCAACTTTGTCCTGTTTACCCTGCGCTGCGCCTCTATTATCGCGTTGCCCCTTATTAATGCAACTATATACGCCCCCGCGCGCTTCTGCAAACAAATCTGCCTCCCTAGCCATTTCATCTAAATTACCAAACTGTTTTGGCTTCAGATGTACATACAGTTCTCTATTACATGACTCCAGGAACTGATCCCTTGCCATGAAATCACAGACAGCCGGAAAAGATTTTTCTATCTTTGCCATATTAAGCCATTTTTCTAAATAACTTCTCAGTCTACTACTGAACTGTATGAACGTTTCTGATTTCTCGGGCCTACTATAACGAAACTGTTTCCTAAATCCGCGCTCTGTCATGTCAAAATTCTTTAATAAAGCGTCCTTTAACTTTTCATAATCCGCCGCATCCTCATTTGACAACCGGTCATATACATCAAGTGCGCGCCCTTTGAGCAATGCACTTAAATACGCGGCCCAAACACTCTTATCCCATTTATTAGCCGTAGCATATTTCTCAAACCTAGATAAATAACTATCCATTTTATCTTTACCCTCTTCAAAATAAGGTAACTTAGGATCCCGGGCATGCGCCACCTTCTCAGCTTTTTGCTTTTCAAATTCTAGCTCGAGCTTCGCTCTCTGCATTTCTAACTGATTCCTTAATTCTTGGTGCTGTAGCTCAAACCCATGTTTTATTTTTTCTAAATGGGCCTCACTAATCTCTTTTGCCTCCCTTTCAGTCTTAATGCGTGCCATTTCAAGTTCCTTATTAACATTCAACATAGCTAGTTCATGTGCCCTTTCCTTTTCTTTTTCTGCCCTTTCCTTTTCTTTTTCTGCCCTTTCCTTTTCTTTTTCTGCCCTTTCCTTTTCCTTTTCTTCAGACCTTAACCTTTCTAAATCCCTTTGCTCTTGCCTTTCTGCCCGCTCAATATCCTGCTGCTCTTTAACAAAACCTTGTAACTCCTTCCCCTCATAACCTAAGTCCTTTCCCATTTGCATTAAACGCTCCATTATTGATAACGTAAATCTCACGTTACTATCAAAACCACTATAAACTGATCAGTTATGATCAGTGATGATTGAATGGGCTTAACTAAAACGTTAAGATATGTGTTATACGCGTTAATCTAACTAAAACGTTAGTTATTAAAGCACACGCGATTTGAAATGTCAAATGCTTTCAGCAAAGTATGACGTTGCGTACTGGTAGTCTAATATGACGTCATAAACTGACGACGTTTACAGTAAAATGCTACAATCCGAAGTTTTATCACATTACAAAACTCCGATCATAACAAGTCACCATTAATGTTTCTATTACGTCATACCTAACCTCAAGCCACTGCGTAAATATTAACGCTACCGTTATGTCAACGTCAATAAATTGTTAACGTCACTACGTCAGAACCATGTGTGGGTAAGATCAATTAGTAGCTCCAATTTAACCTAGTAGAATGTCAGGTAACACAATTAAGTGGGGTCTACTTAAATTTTTCGTTACCAAGAAAAAGTGGGGTTTGCCTTGCCTTCCTGCTCAGAAATTATCGACTTGTCAGTATCCATTCAGTTGAATACATGGGTTTCGCACTTCATCAACGCAGGAAGGAAGATTCAAGTTAATTTCTAAATGTGGCTGTCAATACATTTTTTTTTTAAATTGATGATTCAGAGTATCAATGTGCTGTTCCACAGCCGGGAACACCAGCCAGAGATCAAAATCCCACTTCTGACACCAAATGTTACATGTGGGTTTACGGCGTCCCGCAAACCCCCATGCTGACAAGACAACCGAGCGTGATCTCTGACAGGTGCACGGGCAGCTGTGGGGTAAGGCACAAGAAAGATGTTAAATGAATGACATTAATTATTTACAGTATCTACATACAACACTCACCAACACAAAACATCACAATTTGTTGCTTCTGTAGCCAACTCACGACGTCCGCTCCGAAGGCAAAACACTGTTCTGTGCTCGGAACGGGTGACGTGAATACCTACAGAAGCAAACAACAAAAACAACAACAAAAAAAGAAACAACACAAAACGCGACTGGCCAGTTTATAACTTTGGGTGAATCCCCCACTCGCGTGACACTTCTTCTCGCGAACTAGTAAAACTAGTCTATCAACATAATTGATTATCCTAGGATTAGCGATCACGTTTGCTGATCAAACGTTTAGTGATCGTCCAAATAAGGTAAGTTGACCTCTTCCCTGATCACATTTGTTTACAACGAACAATGATTTAGAAGAATCTGCTTCTATCCTGGTAGGCGCTGATTACGGCGGTCTGTCCGCCCTTGCTGGACCCTAACGCCTAGCGTCGTACCAGTACCTGCTGCTATGAAGCAGGGAGCAGCAGGTCACACATTGTTATGCCTTTCAATATACTTTCTATTTCCCCGTCACAATGTTCACTCTTTACAACTTGACCTGCTGCTAAAGTGTCCGCTTTTTTTCAGGGTTTATATATCTATGAATACTACCGGAAAATCATGCCTACTCGTATTACCTTGCTTTGTTCGTGGGGAAGTGGAGATACCGGCCACAAACAAAGCTAGATAGCAAAAATCGAGTAGACAATGGATTTGCGTTCAAATAGTATATTTCCCCATAGGAAAAATTGATGAAACGACCCTATAATCAATGACATGACTCCTGTCAAAACGAACACCCACACAACACGTGACGGGAATAAAAATCATATATGGCACAATTTGGCGGTTGGCGATTTTTAGGCAAATTCTATAGGACTCGGCCTTTTAGCGGCCCCCTGTATTTTAAAAACAGCTCTCTATAAACCACTCATGCATACATCGTATGATATGTGCATGACTTGTTCATGGAGCCGCATAGTTTGCGTACCATATTTCACCTAAAATATTTCACTCGCACCGCCCTACCATATATCTACTAAAATAATTTAGATGTGCATAAGCACCAGAGAGGTTTCCTATTCCATCTCGTAACAGTAAGTAAGTAAGTAAGTATAAAGTTAGAAAGATATAAAGTATATCGTGAATAATCCAAACTTTATATTAATAATAATATATGGTCATACAAAAATATATATACTAGCATATTTATTTAGAAAACCATATCATCACAAAAACACGCCTATGTAATTCTGAGCCCCTTGAAACCCACTTTTATATTGTAAAGCTGGGGTTTACAGGGGGTAAACCTTACTTTTCTTATTTCTGCTCTAAAATAGAGATTGTGGGTATTCGTTAGAACCGCCTAGATGAATATTGTGTTTTTATTTCTGCGCCAAACATAAACTGTGTATGCCCGTTAGAACCACCTCGACGAGGCAGTTTCAACGAGCACACACACTCCATGCGTTGTAGAAAATAAGGGAAATAATACATACCCATGTTAACCCAAGATTTCCTCATATTAAATGAGGCTATAAGGTCTTCATTTCACAGACATGTTGGTGTAATGGAACCGCATTTAGAACATCGTTAATATTCCAATCAAAGCACTGAGAGTACCGGTGGTCTCTGAGTGTAGGTTGGGAAAATCATGAATTGAGAATCCAACTGTTCATTTAAATTTAAGCAAGCCCAGTCGATCTGATCAGATATCGCACTATGTGGCGTCTGATTATGTAGATTCTGTTTGCCAATGCAAAAGTGCACGAGCACAGTCCAACCGCCCCGCCCATTGGGGCTTGAATATTAGATTGGCTGCATGATGCTTCCACGCAGAGCTGAAACCGACTGCACACGAGTACTGGTAAACTGCTTAGAGGATCTAAGCCTGCCCAGGCAAAGTGGTGCGAGTCGGACCGTCCATGCTCATAAACCCTATTGGTTTCAATGCGCGACAGGGCTTGACATGTCATTTCATCTCAGTGTCGGGTAAACGTCCCATAATATTGGAAGTAACGTCCCCAAATGACCTATACAGTGTTGACGTGGACGTTAAACCTCAAATCAAACAAACAAACAAGCACAGTCCAGAATTTCCTTCTTACGTTTCACTCTGACGTCTTAGGGATGCTATAAACAACCAGTACTTGGGTTTTGTTCAAGGTCAGCTGGTCAGTGATAGTCACGCGGACAATAACAAGCAAAATATTCTCTGCTTTATAACATATACTGTGGGTACCCGTTAAAACTCTTCATTATAAGAAAAGTGTTCAGTCAAGTTTTTGTCTGACAAAAAAAAATGCGGTGGTAGCATTTCCGTCAAATCATTTACCTGTGCTTGTAATTTGTTAATGTGTTTTATTGTTACGCGTATATTGATTCATCTTTCTGAATTAAGAGTATTTCGTTGATTATGCAAAACAATCTGTGCTGAAAAAATATCACATGTTTAACATTTTATCCAGCTGCAAACAGTGTGGATCCATCGATGGCTTCTGGTCCGCATCTACAATGTGTCGTTGTTTCTCCTCTCTCTTTTCTCCTCGCTCAGCTCCTGAACAACAGTGATCTGTAACAGAGCCCCTTCAGCGATATGCTCAAACAAAAAAGTTAATTTTACCTGTTGATGCAGGCCAGCACACCGTGCAGAGGGTGCAAACGGAATCCTCCCCACTTTTGAAAATTATCTCAGATTCATGCAGTTTTTCACCCGAAAATCGCACCTTCAACCCGCCCCTTTTCAGAGTCTGCGTACGGGCCTGAATCATGTTCAAAACTGTTGCTACGTACATATGGCGAACAGTGCCGGCCCTGATCAGAAGGAATGCAGTGTCTATCCGATCTGGGGCTACGCTGTTTGCCTAATAACGGTACCACCTATAAAGACTGGGCTGCTCATTTTTTGTTCTTAAACATTTTAAGGTTCTAAACAGAAGTGCGAAAAGTCTATTTTAACTCGCCATGCATAGTTTTATGAATGGATTGTTCCGAAGACGTCACGTGACAGCGTGTATTGTTTTCTTTCATTACATGTGCAACCTGGCATTCTTATACTATTTCGTTTAACCCCCAAATGCCACTATTAAAGCAAACAACAAAAGAAGCCACATTCCGCGGCGTCTGATCTGTGTATTCAGTGTTCACACGATTCCTGTCAAGACTATTGATAGCTCAGACTGCTCTGACCTATATGTTGCATCGATAAAAATAGAGCAACGTTTCAAGTTCTATTAATATTGGTTTTCCCAAATCAGTGATGGCCACGTGGACAACTGCAGGAATTTCGTTTTCCCATTTAGTAAATTAGGGTCGATCGTAAACGATCGACCCAAAAACTAACCGAAACTGTATACGTATTGGTGTACATATAGCATGGTACTAATCGATGTGCACATACAATGCAGCTACAGATTCATAAGATATTTCAGGCTTACGGGAGAAGGCGCAATGTATTTTTAACACTTGAAACTTTCGAATTAGACATGCAAAGCGAATCAAGGTCTATATAATAATTCAGTCCTTAGAGCAAAATGTTGTTTGATAAAACAGGGGAGGTTTTTCAAGTTGTGATTCATTATCCGATGTCATTAAATCTACGAATTTTAACATATTAGGTCTTTTCCTAAATAAAGCCTTTATGCATTTAAGTTTTAAATCACTTTAAACATGACATTCTAAAACAAAATGTTATTCGTCCTCTAGCATGTTACAAACAGAACGTTCTCTTTCTAAAATCGGTTTACTTGTAGCTCTTTCCCAACGACCAGACTCCCGATGGGCGGAGGCGCAAACCAGAAAGCTATCATGCATAATATACAACTACCAGGCATATTATTGAGGGTAGGAAAGAGACAACTTGGGTTTGTAGGCTACACATCTGTTACTAATTTCTGCTCAAGACGTAGATGTTTTGTACTTGTTAACATCACCTCATTGAGGGGGTTCAAGCGAGTACCCCAAATCTCGGTTTTAAATGAAACCCTAGAGCTGGTGTTTATGAAACTCTTACGTCCCAACTTCTGGACCCAAAAAACTGCTTGCATCTAATAGTTTTGAGAAACGTTGCTTACCGAATTGAAATGCCGATATTTTCACAGGGCAGCAATCCAAAACAAACAATTTTTTTTAAGAAAAAAAAAACTCAGGTCACCTTCTCATCATCGCCTGTCAGCATATGAAGTTTCAAGACAATCGCCAAAACAGCTGTGGAGATATTTTGCGTTGCGATTTTGACAAAATCTTTTGAAAAGATAGATATTGATGAGTATTTGACCTGATAAACATTTTAATAAATTCTAAAAAAAAATAATTGTGTTATGGCTCTTTGTAAATTTGGGCATTTGTACATTTCAGACTTTGATTCATATCATAATTTTAGAACCTTCTATGCTAAGGATTTGAAAGATTTGGATACAATCTTGTCATTATAATATCTCAAAAGCTATTGAAGCTAGAGCCTTGAATGCTGATGAATGGTTTAATAGTGATTATTAGATGACTTGATTAGCTTTTGAATAAATCCCGAAAAAAAGAACTGATGAATTATGGACCTTTTTGTCATTATTCATTGCACGCTTTGTTGTGCATAGTATACATTAGATCAATGTATGCTAGGGTTTTGAAATTTCATACATGGATTCCTCATGAAAAAAGAGCTGATACATATGTTATGATCCTTTGAAAAATTTAGATGAAATCTTGTCAGCAAAATATCTCAAAAAACTATTGAAGATATGGCCTTGGAAAATAATGAAAGGATTGGTGGGTATAAATAAATAATCCGATATACTTCTGAATGAATTCTAGAAAAAAAAATCATTATTTATGGCTCTTTTCTAAATTTTTGCATTTGCACAGTGCATGCTTTGTGATGCATCCAAGAGCTTAAGAAATAATGTATACTAGGGTTCTGGATTCTCATAAAAAAATAGCTGACACTGTTTTTCTCATCAGACTTATGCTACTTTCCTGAGTTATTGCCCTTTGAAAAAAAAAAAGAAATCATTGATAAATCTTCGAAAAAAATGGTCATCGGAAGAGATGGCAAATCCCCCGACCAAAAGCCAATATGACCCCCAGAAGATTGTTCAACAATAGAAAGTGCAGCAGAATTAAACCAGCAATATATCACAAAAGTATTGGAGTCATTGCCAGCACAAGATTGTACTGTCATGGGAGATAACTAAAAAAACAGGGCACTCATAGTGGTGGTTCTTGTGCATGACACACCTGCTTAAGCTCATGTATTTCTGTACGAAGTACCATCAATATGTCTCCAAGGGTATTGGAGATATGTTGATCACAAGCTGGTCCTACTGTTATATTGGAAAGGGGAGACAACTCAAATACCATAGCACCCAGAGTTGCGGTTCTTAAGCATGAAGCGCCGTCTCAACAATGTATACAATTGTGCCAAGTACCATCAAAGAATCTCAATGGTATTGGAGTTATGGCAATCACTTTTGGTGATCGCAAGGTGGTCATACTGTTATATTGGAATGGGAGATAACTCAAATACCATAGCACCCGAGTTGTGGTTCTTCAGCGCCGTCTCAACCTTGTATACAATTGTGCCAAGTACCATCAATAAATTTCTAAGGGTATTGGAGTTATGGCCATCACAAGGTTATATTGTTAGGGGAGATAATTAAAAAAGCAGGGCACCTAGGGTCGTGGTTCTTGCACGTGACATGCCTGCTAAATCTCATGTACAACTGTACCAAGTACCATCAATATATATCGAAGAGTATTGGAGATATGACCATCACAAGGTAGTCATTCTATTTTATTGGAAGGGAATATAACTCAACAACCATGGCAGCCAGAGTTGTGGTTCTTGTGCATGACACGCCGTCTCAGCCTTGTGAACAACTGTGCCAGGTACAAACAATATATCTTAAAGGATATTAGAGTTATGGCCATCACAAGGTAGTCACTCTATTTTAATGGAAGGGGGATAACTCAAAAATCATTGCACCCAGAGTTGCGGTTCTTGTGCATGGCACGCAGTCTCAGCCTTGTGAACAACTGTGCCAGGTACCATCAATATATCTCAAAGGGAATTGGAGTTATGGTCCTCACACAGTAGTCATTCTGTTTTATTAAACGTGGAGATAACTCAAAATGTTTTGCATCCGGAGTTCTGGTTGTTGCGCATGACACGCCGTCTCAGCCTTGTGAACAATTGTGCCAAGAATCATCAATGAATCTCAAAGGGTATGATCACAAGGTTGTGTCTACGGACGGACGGACAGACAGACGGACGGACGGACGCCATGCTGATCGCTATATCCCCCAACCTATTCGGTCGAAGGATAAAAAAGCACACGAGAAATGGCCTTAAGCAATTGGGGGATTTTTACCTGGTAGCAAAATATCGCGAAATGTGGATAGATTCGAGGGTGTGATAACAAGTCTGTAAAATAAAGGCCCAACTAAACCCCAATTTATATACAGAAAACTTGGGTTTATGGGGGTAAACATTATTAGGGCCCCGCACTGAACGTGTGGGTGCCCTATAGTAATCACTCTGTCCGTCCGTCTGTCTGTCTGTCCGTCTGTCCGTCTGTCCGTCCACAAATTTTTACTCCTCTGATAGCGCTGCCGGGGCCCTAGTCAGTTTCACTGACAGCTCTAGTTTTCCTTATTTCTGCTCCAAGACGTAGGTTGTGGTTACCCGTCAGAACCGCCTCAATGAGGCTGTTCTAACGAGCAACGCCTCAATGAGGCGGTTCTAACGAGCATCCAAAACCTATGTTTGGAGTATAAATAAGAAAAATATCACAAATATTCATCAGAAAAAATGCCTTTTCAGAGGTTTGAAAAATGAACTATATCACACGGATGTGTTATCGTAATGAAATACATCCTCCGGTTTTAGCCTTTACTTCATTTCGCACATTTTAACCTTGTAAGCAAGATGTGTCAATAATTGTGTATGCCATTGACTTTCAACTTGATAAGCTGATAGCGAATGATGGTTAGATGACCTGATTCACTTAAAAAATGTTGTTGTTTTTTTTCAGTTATTGTATTTCAGCTATGTAAAACTATAGGGGGAAATCAGTGTTGGGGCATAGTGTTTCATAAGTACCAACTCTACTTCAACAGTTAATCAGGCCATCTACTTATCACCACCAATCCATCCGTCATCTTAAGACGTACTAGCTTCATTTTTTTCAAAGGGCCGTAACCCAAAAAGGGGCATTATCCTGAGGAGAAAGATACGTGTCAGCTATGTAAAACTATAGGGACAAGCAGTGTTGGGGTATAGTGTTTCATAAGCACAAACTCTAGTGCAACAGTTAATCAGGTCATCTACTCGTCACTACCAATCCATCCATCAAATTAAGAGGCTCTAGCTTCAATAGTTTTTTTTTTTTTCAAAGGGACGTAACTCAGAAAGGGGCATAGTCCTGGGGAGAAACAATACGTGTCAGATACAAAGAAACAGACCAGTCTCCTCACCATCATGGTTTAGCAACAGTTTCGAATTCTAGATATAGAAACTAGACAACCTACTATCTATGCATCAAACGCATCGCAGGCTTTTCTGAAAAGTTTTATTTTGAATATGTTATGAACAGGGGTTTTCACGTCGCTGCTCAAATAATGTAAACATGAAAATATATATATAAAAAAACAACAACATTATTTATAAAATTTGTCTACACGATCACCTTTGTCCCTGCTTGTATATTTTCATATCGTAATACATGCTTACATCAGGAATACACACCCATGTGACGTGACTGCATTCCATCAGTGCTCTCAAATTTTTTGTTTGTTTGATTTGAGGTTTAACGTCCCCGTCAACACTGTAAAGGTCATTTTGGAGACATTGCTTCCAATTTTGTGGGACTTTTACCCGACATTGAGATGAAATGACATCTAAAGCCCTGTCGCCCAATGAAACCAAAAGGGTTTATTAGCATGGACGGTCCGCCTTTCACCGCGGTTCCTGGACAGGCTTAGATCCTCTATGCGGTTTGCCAGTACTAGTGTGCGGGCCGGATTCAGCTCTGCGTGGAAGCATCATGCAGCCGATATATTTCTTCAAGCCCCTACGGGCGGGGGCCTCAGTACTCTCAAATAAAGCAAAGATAGGGTTTCTATTGTTTACACGTGGTACATGTATATTGCTTAGATGCCTGCTTCAAATAAAGATTGTGGTTGCTCGTTAGAACCGCTTAATAGAGGCACCTGTACCAAGAATATGAGGCACCACCCTAATAACAATGAAATGAGACAACACCCCAACAAACTCCACTTTCCTATATGTGAAGTGGGGTTTTCATTCAAGTTAAGTCCGTTAAGAAAACACAGCCAGTGCGTTCATAGGTAACTTTCATATCTGTAGAACTAATATTGTTTAACTGAAATGTTTTTTTTTTCTTTCTCGTATTCCTGTTCCAAATATAGAACATCGGTGCTCGTTAGAACACATCCCACTTTTCACCACGTAAACAAATCCGTGACCCTCCAATTTATATCATGAAACCTGCGGCTTACGGACGTGGAAATTATTATTTTGGCTTATGTCTGCTCAAAGACAGTCCTTTTGGAACACCGTATCAAGAAAACATGCAAATATAACTTTGACCCCCTTGAACCCAGTTTTGTATAGTAAAACTGGGGTTATAGGGGTAAACCTTATTTTTCTTGTTTCTGTTCTAAAATATAGATTATGGGTATTCCCGCCGCGATGAGGCGGTTCTAACGAGTACCCGTAATCTATATGTAAGAGCAGAATTTAAAATACAGATTATTGGTACTCGTTACAACCGCCTCGACGAGGCGGTTCTAACGAGAAATCATAATCTAAAATTTAGAGCAGAAATAAGAAAAAAATGTCACAATTTTTCCTCTTTAAATTTTCGGTTTTTATTTGTTTCTGTTTTTTTTTTTTGTTTGTTTTTTTTTTTGTTTTTTTGTTTTTTTTTGGGGGGGGGGGGGTTGTAAAAGTTACAATGTATTTGTTTAGACGTGTTTTTGTAATGTTAGAGCCGCTTCATTAAGGAGGTCATAGCGAGCACCAACAGCTTATGTTTAGGTTATAAGTAAGATACATATCACGTTTTTTTATCAGAAAATGACAATGTTGGAGATATGGAAGAATTCACTACACGGTTATGATAAAGCGTGGTTTACAAGGGTGTTCTCGGACAAGTTAACCCTTATCTTGCTGAATATTCATCTAAGCCACACCCATTTCTTTTCTTTTTTTTTATTATTTATTCTTTAGTTCAGAAATTACATAGTACAAGCATATACAACTTTACATACCTTATACAAAACATACTATACACATTTAAGGGAAACACCCACAAAAACCAACTGTCACTTTAATATATTGCCTTTGATGAGGCGAACACTCCGGCACACATCCCATGACAATCGGTTGAGCGGTCTTGAAAATTATGACCCTTTGAAACATTTCACAATTGCTGTCTATGAGGGCCGCCATTTTGTTAATCTGGTCACGTGACCAAAATAGTAAAATAATAATTTACAGCATACTTTTCAGATTTTGTACTTAAAAACAGTAAATTATCATCGCATTGAATAAATGGAATGCATACTGAACTATTTATGGCTGTTTTATTGCACGAGAATCGCTGTAATTCAAAGTTTTCCAATTTTGAGTTTATGACGTCATTTACTCACAGCCTCGTTCTGGACTAACAAAACCAAAATTTGTGAAATGTTCAAAAGGTCACAACTTCTCAACCACCCAGTCAACCCCCACAAAACCCGTACCAAAATGTCTGTCTCCTCAAAACCTTTGTTCTGAAGTGAAAGTTAATTTTTGTGGTTGTTTTCCTTTAATGTAACAAATCTATAATGTGTACATGTTAAACGTTTAACTAAACGAATCAATCAAGGCATTTGGGATTTTGTAACGGAATTTTGTTTTACTGATTTTCAGTGGTATGTTTTTACAATACAATTTCGGAATTATTTTTGAAAAAAAAGAAAGGAAAAAAATATACAAAAAAAAGAAACAATGGAAGAAAAAAAAGAAGAAGGAGAGGAAGAGAAGATCTTTCTGCTGCCTTTAGTATGCTGCCAAATTTATCCAAGAAATTAATCTAGTAAAGCTATCATAGTATTCCATTTCCTATTAAACTGGGTAATCTTATCTTTCATAAAATAGATTTGTTTCTCAATGTTTAGTTTCTGCTTTAGGTACGATATAAAATGCACGAACAATATTGGAGTTTGCTGACATTTGTTTTTAAATATAAAGTACTTTCCCAGCAGTATGATATAATTTTGTACTTGAGTTTTTAGCTCATTACAATTTACAGTAATACCAAAGGTTATAATCTTTTGGTTAAGAATAATATCAAAACTATGATCTTTTAAGAATTTTGATACTTCTGTCCAAAATTTTTGAACGAATAAACATTCCCAAAAGAGGTGGTTAAGTGTTTCTATTTCCATTGTGCAAAATTCACACAGTGTGGATACGGCAAGGTTACATTTCATCAGAAATTTATTTGTTGGTATGATTCGCATCAAGACCTTATATTGAAAGTTTTGAAGTTTTATAACTTTTGTTGTTTTTAACATGTTTGTATATATACATTTCCAGTTTAAAGTACTATCACTAAATTGATTTGTCCACTTTACTTCAGATTTTATTTCTATCTTTGCTTTGTTTTTCATTAAAAGGTGGTATTTGTTTTGAAAGATTTGAATGCAATCTTGTCATAATAATATCTCAAAAGCTATTGAAGCTAGAGCCTTGAAAGCTGATGAATGGATTGATAGTGATTTTTAGACGACTTGATTAACTTTGGAATAAATCCCGAAAAAAAAAGACTTGATATATTATGGACTTTTTTGTCAGTATTCATTGCACGCTTTGTTTGTTTAGATGTTATTTATTTGTTTGCTTAGATGTTATCACTTGACTTATTGTTGTAGGTGTTTCGGGGATATGTATATTTTCGTTTTTGATAGATGTTTTCGATATTTTTGGTATGCTGCATATAAGTGTATGTATCTTAGATAGTCACGATCTGGTAAATTGTACATATCCATTAATCTATCAAAGGAATAAATTTTATTTGCCGAGTCATTGTATATATGTTTAAATTGTATAATGCCATTCTGGTACCAATTAAGATATACCAGTGTCTTTCCATCGGCTTTTATATGGGTATTATTCCATATTATTTCATTTCTATAGTTCAGTATCGCAGTTTTGTTGTTGCAGGAACACCATGCAAAGAAGAAGTAAAACAAAGATCAGGAATTGATACAATTAACTTACTCCATCCATAAAAGACACCAAAGGGAAAGAAATACAAACATTAAGCGACCAGACCATAATGTAAACCTAAACAAAGGAAGGCCATATGGACAGTTACTTTCCCACAAAATGGCCATATGGCCATCCAAAATTAAAAGACACAAGTGATACACACAGCAAGCAACAAACAACAACACAAATAAATCGCCACAGAAGAAGGATATCTTTTAAAAATTTGTTATTTTGTGCAAATGTCTCTACGTCCTTTTCAGTAAAATTACATTCGAATAGTAGTTTCCCGCCAAATGCATTCAATCTTTTTAGGTATAATTTATTTAGTATTCCATTTATGTCTGATTCGATTATACGTTTTATCCATGTTACTTTGAGAGATTTAATAAATATTTCCAGATCGATCATTTTTAAACCCCCATTTTCATAGTCATTAGTTAAAATATCCCTTTTGATTTTTTCTGGCTTGCCGTTCCATATAAACTCATACATTAGTTTCTTGATTCGATTTATTGTTGGTTTTGATGGGTTTGGTAGTGAGGTTAAAACATATATCAGTTTTGGGAGTGCGTAGTTTTTGATTACTGTAATTTTCCCCATTAGTGTTAATTTACGATGGTGCCACTGTTTTAGACATGCTTCAAAAAGTTTTATTTTAGATTCTAAATTACTTTGGAAAGTGATGTTTTTGTCATTGTTAAATTCATACCAAGTGAACTTGCTTCGGATGAACTCCACTGAAATTTTCGCTTTTTTAAATAAACAGTTTCATTTTTTACCATGCTTCCGATTCGCAGAACTTGACAATTCTTTGCATTAAGATTTAAACCGGATATTAATGCAAAATCGTCTAGTACACCAATAAGCGTTTCAAATGATTTTAGCGAGCCATCTAGAATAAACGATGCGTCATCTGCAAAAAGCGACCTCTTGAATTCCTGGTTTAAGTAGAAGTAAAACAAAGATCAGGAATTGATACAATTAACTTACTCCATCCATAAAGTAGTATATGTCTTTAATATCTTCACAAGTACTCACTTTATGTGATAGAAGTTCGATACACATGATAAAGAGACATGGCGATAAGGGGCATCCCTGCCGTACGCCACGTTTAATGGGAAAGAAACTAGACAAGAAACCGTTGTTTGAAACGCAGCTTTTTGCATCTGTATAAAACAAAGTTATCCATTGTATAAAAGTTTCACCAAAATTAAAATGTTTTAAACACTTTATTATGTAAGAGTGATTTAAACTATCAAAGGCTTTCTCAAAGTAGAAGTAAAACAAAGATCAGGAATTGATACAATTAACTTACTCCATCCATAAAAGACACCAAAGGGAAAGAAATACAAACATTAAGCGACCAGACCATAATGGAAACCTAAACAAAGGAAGGCCATATAGACAGTTACTTTCCCACAAAATGGCCATATGGCTATCCAAAATTAAAAGACACAAGTGATACACACAGTAAGTAACAAACAACAACATAAATAAATCGCCACAGAAGAGCCGCCTTGGAACGGTCAGTGGAAGATTTCCACTGGGGGGCTTAAATCGATTTTACGTGGCCACAATCCTCGCCCTTACTTCCGTCGCGATTTAGACAAATAATTTGTTCAGTCCGCATGAAGGCCTCCTAACTCATCAGTGCAACATCTCCGTGAACACAGAAATCAAAGAACCACAGAGGTGAGACAACGGTGAGGACTCGACAGCAAGAAACCACTGAAATGCTGGAGCAAAATAAAACCAACAGATAGACTCCGATGAGCCCGACCAGAGACAGAGCATCAGGCACCAACCAACATTGTCTCTTTAATTTTCAATAAGCCTTTACGTTGGAGCCGTCATAGAATCTGAGGCCTGACCCACCGGCGTGCAATTAAAGAGGGAAGCAAAGTTGCCAACCGTGATTGGGTTAACTACCATGCATGCAGTCTGTCGTATAATATCCATGTTGTACCCAATCTTTTTATATCGAAGTTTGATTTTACGAAATTGGGTGCTGAAGTCATTGCGGTTATATATTTTTCTGAATTTATATACTAAGTCACCATAAAATTCGGGTTCCGATAGACCTTGTTGCAGAAGAGATTTAAGTCCAATATTGAATTTTGAAATTAAATCAAAGTTTGAGAAAAAGATAAGACCTGGTTTATTTTCTTCATTTACGTTTTCTATGATTTCCAACACAAGCCTTATATTTTCTCCAATATATCTACCCTTGATAAAACCGGTTTGTGAATCGTCCATTATTTTGGTTAGCACAGGCTTAATACGATTAGCAATTGCTTTTGTTGCTATTTTGTAGTCAACATTTAATAAACTTATAGGTCTCCAGTTATCGAGATTTGTAATATCTTTATTATCTTTTGGTAGAAGTGTAATTATGCTTTGTTTTTGTAGTTCAGTTAATGATCCCATTTCAAAGGAGTAATTGATTGAGTTTATAAAGTACTGCTTTAAATTATTCCAGAACAGTTTGTAAAATTCAACTGTTAGGCCATCTGACCCCGGACTTTTATTTTTCTTCAAGTCTTTTAGAGCTTTTGCGCATTCTATTTCTGTAAGTTGTCCTTCACAAAATTCTTTATCTGTCTCCTCAAGTTTATCTATGGCGTTATTAAAAAAGTCTAATCGTGACTCTTGTGTTTCTCTTTGGTCGTATAGTCTTCTGTAGTAAGTTTCCGTTTCATGCATTATATCACTTTGATTTGTATTTATACTATCATTAATCAGTAATCTTGATATAACTTTTCTTTCAGATCTCTTTTTCTCTAAACTTGCAAAATATGCCGTGTTTCTTTCACTTTATTCAGCTATATTAGCTTTCGATCGAAGAATTAAAGCATTCAATTTGTTGTCTGTTAAAGTTTCTAGTTCAGTGTTTTTTCTCATTTAAATCAGTATGAAGGGCTTCAATTGTTTGCGCATCAGTGCTTTCCGATAAAGATTTAGTCAACTGGCATATTTCATTTTTAAGTATTTTTTCTCTTTCATTTGCATGTTTCTTTTTCTTGGTTGCATATTTTATGGTTTCATTTCTAACCGTCCCCTTTATTATTTCCCATAGTGTATTTGGATTCGATCCATGATTTATCATCGCAATTTCATGTATACTTTTCTTTATAATTTCTTGAAATTCAATGTCCAATAGTAAACTATTATTTAATTTAAAATAGCCTGGTCCTCGACTTATGTTCATAACATCAATATTTAAAATCACAGGGCTATGATCTGATTTATAGCTTAGACTGTGTTTGCATGAAGTAACCGAGTTTTTCAAATTATCTGATATTAAAAAATAATCTAGCCTACAAAATATTGGTGGTTTATGAGATGAATGCCAAGTAAATTGCCTTGTGTTCGGATGCGTCTCCCGCCAAATATCTATTAATTTAAATGATTCTGTTATATCTTTAATTTTATTCCTGCATGATTTATGGGATTCAGTTTTGCCATTTCGTTTATCTAGTAATTCATTTAAAACTGTATTAAAGTCTCCTCCAATAATACAATCTTTTTCTTCGTTTTCTTGCAAAAATTCTTCCAATCTTTTAAAAAGGGTGACATCGTCGTTGTTGGGCCCATATAGATTTACTATAGTTACTTCTTTACCATTTATTTTTAAATCCAAAGCTTGTATTCCACCATCTATTATTTTTGTGTATTTCTGAATTGTATACGAAAAATTTGGATTTATAAGTATTCCAATGCCTTCACTGTTATTTCTATGTCCGGAGTAAAACGCGTCATTGTTCCACTCGCCCTTCCAAGTATCATGTGTACCTACTCCTGAGTGAGTTTCTTGCAGCAAACATACTGATATATTGTTTGTTTTAATCCATGCGAATATTTGTTCACGCTTTATTTTTTTACCTAGACCTCTAACATTATATGAACATATGGAAATATTCATTGGGTATGAAGAGGAGTGACAAAATGTATCCTAAATATCTGAAGGCAGCAGAAAGAGTAAAACAGAAAAAAAGAAAAGAAAATCATTTTCTTTGTCCATGTAGAGTGGGGGAGGGCCCTGATGATGCAGATATAAAGAACACTGACAAGGTATAAAGTATAGGTGCAATCATGGACAAGTTCAACAATTTCAAGGAAAACATTTTGATTTTCTGAAAAACAAAGTAATAATTAATAACAGTAATGTTTAATTTGAATGTTTTTAATACTGCCTATAAGAGTACTGTCGGACTTCAATGGCTTGAACATCTTTGGGACTTCGAAAAAACTGTTTAAGGCCGGGTTAGATCGAGCCACTGAGGGTTACCTCCAGGAGGTAGAATGTAATAAGTTTGGGACTTTTCTTCGGTGTTCTGTATTCTAAGTATATCTCAAATGCATGCTGCGTGTACCCACTAGATTCGCCTCACGGATGCGACTCTAATGAGTTCACACAGCACCCATTTGCAGTAGACGAAAATACAGTCAAAAAAAGAAGTGGAGGCAATGATTATGGATCTGTCAAGCAAGCAACCTGTCCTAAGCAAGCATGCATGTACTTCCCGGAAAAGGCCAATGCAGTAATAATCACCTACGTTTAGCAAGCACCTGTCATAAGCAAGCACATTTTGAATATCCCTGAGATGCTTGCTTAACACAGATTGGACCGTATCCTTAATCCCTCCCACTATTCCCTCTGTAGAGAAATTCCCTAGAACGTTTGCGACTCAGCCGTGGCAAAAGGGCCCTCGGTGTTTCGAGCCATCGAAGTTCTACTGTAAAAAGAAGTATAAATTGACCAAGCTATAATATCAGTATGTAGTACGCATTTTTGTACAATAAACAAACGTTCTATGCAAGAAGTAACACGCCCAAAATTGTTTGAGGCAGCCGAAGTGATGCAGAATCTGTTTACTGGTAAATGCGGAATTTGGGGATACCGCAGGAACACCATTGTGGATGTTCCTAACAAAGAGACTCACCACTCAAAACTTTTGGATGATGAAAAGATTGGTTGTCTATCAACCAATCAAATTACTTGATGTAATTTATTGCTACACACTCATAAACTAAATGCTAAACAGTGTAGATCTTGATCAGATGCCATCTGTTCAGGATCTACACTGTTTGCAAAGATAGGGGTTGTCGTGAGCAGCAAGATAAGTGTTAACACGATGAATATAATAGAATGTGTGAGTACTGCTTCCGGTAAGAATTTGTCACTCTGTGAGTTCGTACGAGGGAAACGAGATGTGCGCTTTGGTCGCCTATCCGTTAAGTACAAGTACCTCTCTTATATGTTTTGGCTTAATTAGGCAAAGCTTTGTTACTCTGCAAGATCACCATGGATTTACATTAGAAGATGTCAAGAGAGGCAATAGAAGATGCCATGAGAGGCAAAGAGGCAACAGAAGATGCTGCAGACCCTATACGACGTTCTAGAAATACCGGGAAGATAAAATGAGATAAAGAAATGGAATCAGAGACATAAGTGACAAGTTAAGGGACATTTACTGTTAGGCTTATCTTTGACGGCATTATTGTTTCATATTTCAAACTAACACAAATATATATAGGAATAAATTGTATTACAGACTCCTTGCAATCCTTATTCAACAGTTGTTAAGAGTCAGAGAAATAAACTGTCTTTTAAAAGACAGTTTATTTCTACGAATCTTAAGCACTGGATTTAAGTACCGTATGCAGTAAATTTCCGCCATTAAGGCCACCTAAAATTAAAACTAAGTCTGCTTTTAAAAGCTTTTTGATAAGGTATCGGCTATTCACTCTTAGTGTGTTCTACACCCGGTGTCTCCTAAAAAGAGACAAGACCACTTATGAACAGTCCCAATGGTGGTCTTAATATAGGCATTTATAGGCATTTTACTTTACTGGTTTGGTCCACGCCGATCAGGGCTTGGAGAAATAGATTGGGCTGCATGCTGCTTCCAAACAGGGCTGAAGCCGACCGCATATGAGTACTGATAAACCCCTTATAGGGGCAAACTGGCGCGAGTAGGACCATCCATGTGTATAAAGACTATTGGTTGCATTTGGCGGCAGGGCTTGAGAAGCCTTTCATCTCAGTGTCGGGTTAATGTCCCACAAAACTGGGAGCATTGTCTCCAAAATGACCTATACAGTGTTGTCCTATAAACTGTCACAGCAATAAACTGAAAACTACACTACTGTATGTAGAAAATCCTGTCAGTCATCGGACCGAGTACGTCGGCATTCCTGCCTGACGCGTACGTTTGTGACTTTATTTTGTAAATGTCCATCGTGGCCGTTGTATCACTGTATTGTCGAATAATGAATTTTCTGTTGCCAACTCGGCCTGCTAAGCCAGCCACCTGGTAAATAAAACACATTTGTGCGAATGTCATATTCCTATCTAGTATGGCGCATTACTATCCTGCACTGGATAGATATTACTACACAATTCGTGAAAACAACAAGCTGACAACGCATGTAATGTTACCCCAATAGGCTAGAAACCATTTTTTTTTTTATTTTAACAGCCATAAAATCTCATACATATTATATAAAAAGACTGGAATCACCTATGAGAAACGCATTGAATGGTAGGCCCCTCAATCCCGTATAGGACAGGTTAGTGCCGAGCGGTAACTGGTGACTGCAAAGCTAATGTTTAGGCCATCGTGCGCATAAGCGAAAACTCGTCAGTGTCTGTCCTGCTCGCAGATACGTTGGTTGTTGTTTCAAGCATGCAAGGCGTTATGAGTTGATTGCTCGCGCATTTGAAGAATCCATCAAAGTACTGAGAACAGTAATGCGTCGTTTGCCTGAGTATAAGTTTGGAAAATAGACCTGAACTGAGACTTAAAATGTTTCGTTTAACCCTTAAATTCCAGTTTTGTAAGCAAACACTGTAGACCCTGATCAGACGCCGCGTTACGCGGCGTCTTATCTGCGTCTACACTGTATTTCAAACCTCAAACATGCACAAAACCATGGTTGATCCCTATACTTACAACATATGTTTGCAGCATAAATAAGAAAAAATATTACGGAGTTTCATTAGAAAAGTTGCCATTTTGATATAAGATGAAAGGTGGTAGTAGGGATCAACCATGGTTTTTCATGCATTAACATTCGCTGGGTCCCGGGGAAGCTGTTTGAACATGAGGCCGCTAGGCCGAATGTTCAAATATCTTCCGAGGGATCCGGCAAATGTAAATGCAATGAAATGACCATGGATGGTCGTTGTTCTTGCATAACTTATGATTCCGACAGCAAATTTTGACGAAAACGCCCAAAGGCTCCATATAAATTCCATATAATCTCTTCAAACGCGACAGGCAAACCGAAATGGCGGCCAGTTCAGAATGTTGTTTACAATGACGTCGTCATGCAGTATCCATCTGACGTCATCATAGAACCGTAAAACGCTACGTTCAGGTCGATAACATTACGTCGCTCAACGTAACGTAAACAAAGCAAGGCCTGTCTTGTGATATCAAAAGCTTAAAATCCATGTTCGAACAGCACGCAAATTTCATGATTTGAACATGTTTTTTTGCTGTTTGAGCACGGCTTTCGGTCCATTCGACAATGGCTTCAAACAACGATGCGCATGGGTATTTATGCAAGAATATCCTATCGACTAAGTTGCATATGAAAAAAAGAGAAAAGAAAACATTTCAAATATTTACGTTTCAAAAATGATTTGTACATTTTAAAAGAGCTTCACTGTGATACTAACAAATTGTTTCTCGGAACTAAAATTTAGAAAATAAATGTACAGCCATGTAAAACCCTATATAATCCTGCATGTATATAAAATGTAGTTCTTATTGATATTTGTACACGAGTATAGTTTATCAACGACCTTTGAGAGTTCAAAGTTTAAGCGTGACAAGTCTATTCCATTTTTTAGGGGAAGCAGGTTTCGGCTACCTTTTTTCTCAGGATTTTAAAAAATGTAAATCAATGTTTTGATAATTCCTTTACCTAGAAGTCATGGCCGAGTGGTTAATGTGATGTACTGCGTGTCACACTAAAAATCTTTTAGACGAGGGTTCGAGTCTCAGCGGCACATTTTTATATTTCTATTTAATTTTTCATTTTTATTTTATCTTTTTATGTTTAAAGTTATTTTTTATTTTACATTCATTATATTTTGTTTCCTTTGTTTTATTTTCACCAATTATATTTTTATGTCATTGTAAATCTTTAGATGCCGGCCTCGGTAGTTCAGTCGGATGCGCGTCTGACTGGTTATCAGGATTCCTGCCGGTGTCGGCAACAGTCTTTTCTTGAGATTGATCATAAAATCTTTTCTATCGCCATTCCCTCCTTTCCGCTGCTTCAAGAAGGGCAGTTGTCAGTTTCTGGCAAAAAAAAAAAAAAATGTGCACAATACTGGTTAATCTCTTACCCAAGAAAAGTGTGGGTAAGTAAACTGACCGTCTAAAAAATGGCCTAAATAGTGTTGCCTGGGCCATAAAACCCCAATACAAACAGAAGAAACTCTTTCACATATATTTCAACAGCGCATTTGGCTTCACTGACGGCTCACTCATTGTAACAAGTTTGATAATACTTCTAGAATCCGAGTTGCAACGATTCGTTGTGCTCGTTCCATAAGTTTTTCAATAAAATGAATATACATCTTGTGTGATGGCCCCGCCCATCGGGGCTTGGAGAAATAGATCGGGCTGCACGATTCTTTCAAACGGAGCTGAAACTGACGGCACATGAGCAATGGTAAACCGCTTAGTAAGTCCGAGCCTGCCCAGGCAAAGTGGTGCGAGTTTGACCGTCCATGCTTATAAACCTATAAACCCGGTGGCAGGGTTTGAGATGTCATTCCATCTCAATGTCGGGTAAAAAACCCACAAAACTGGAAGCAACTTCTCCAAATTTGACGGGCACAATTAACCTCAAATCCATCAACCCCCCCCCCTCCCCCCCCCAAAAAAAAAAAAAAAAAAAAAAAAAAAAATCTCGTGTGATCCAATTATATAGGCACGAAAAAATGTTCAGGAAATGTATAAATAAAAGTAAAAAAAAAAAGAAAAAAATCTCGCCAAGATTCGAACCTAGATCTCCAAAATGGCAGTTGTGTTACTAAACTGTCTCGACCAGCCGTCAATCTGGTTACACGAAGCGTGAGATTAAGAATGTGATGGTAACTATCGCCCAGTGTAAAAAACACCCACAACAGGCGACTTACCTAAAACACGGACGAGTCCAAAATTAAAAGTGCAGTCACGTCTCACTGCGTTTTGAAAGACAATAGAAATGAAGGCCGAGAACGATAACATCCGAAATATTTGTTCGATAAGGAGGTTGAATACCTGGAGGAGTGAGAGTTCGCTTGGATTCGTTTGATAGGAATAAGTGCCACGGTTCGAAAAAGATTTTGTGCGTCGTTCAGAACATTTTTGTTGTTGTTGTTGTTGTTGTTAAAAATGACAGAAAGATAACTTGTTCAAATTACAGGCAGTGTGACCAAATTTGCATTCCTTTACGGAAAGACGCATATTCTAATACATTGTAAACTTTACCGCCGAAAACACGAACATTTTATGAAGAAACATTGTGATATTTTTCTTTTTTTCTGTTCAGACTGTAGATCGTGGGTACTCGTTAGAACCGCCTCATCGAGGCGGACAACGAATACCCACAATCTATATTTTAGAGCTGAAATTAGGAAAATATGGTTTACCCCTGTAAACCCCAGTTTTACAATATGAAAGTGGGGTCGAGAGGTTGAAATAATAAAGGCGTGTTTTCATGATAATAGAAACAGAGCATGTGTGGGTAAATAGTTCAAAGCGATTCCAAATGGTGACTAATAGAAAGAGGGGTATACACTTTGTCCATACAAAAGACCTAACCCATCCTCGTAAAGCAGAGGGAATCATATTAGTTCGAAAACGAATAACACTAAATTTGTTATTTCGTGTTTTTTATGGCAAAACTGGATGGTTAAATAAATTGCCCTGTATTTGATTTGTTTGATTTGAGGCTTAACGTCCCCGTCAATACATATATAAATAACTGAGAAAAGTAATTTTGGAGACGTTGCTTCCAATTTTGTGGGACTTTTTCCCGACATTCAGATGAACTGACATCTCAAGCCCTGCCGCCCAATGAAACCAATAGGGTTTATAAACATGTACGGCCGACTCGCACTGCTTTGTCTGGGCAGGCTTAGATCTTCTAAGCGGTTTACCCGTACTCGTGTGCGGGTCGGTTTCAGCCCTGCGTGGAAGCATCATGCAGCCCAAATATTTCTTCAAGCCCCGACGGGCGGAGGCCGCAAATTGCCCCGCATCAGCCCATTACAAGCTAAAGGCGTTTCCTTCGAGAAAATCTACAAACTAGCAGGTCTTGCCTTTCATAACCGCAGTGAGGCGTGACTGCACTTTTAATTTTGGACTCGACAGTATTTTTTTGAATTGGTAAGTCGCCTTTAGTGGATATTTTACACTGGGCGATATTTACAAGCTTGTTTTAACCTTATACATCGGACAGACGCTTTGCATCTAACAGTACAGTATTTTTTTTTTTTTTTTTTTTTTTTTTTTTTGGTTTTGGTTTTACGGCCCTTTCAAGATTATTTTACTCATATCGAGCCGATCGTTAATCAGAGGTGGGCGAAAACCGGAGTACCCGGAGAAAAACCACCTGACCTTCCGTTGCAGAACTTGGCGTCTCACATGTGACCCGAGCCAGGCTCGAACCACAGCGGTGAGAGACCTACTGATCAAGAGTCAGCGCTCTTAACCACTAGGCCACTGAGGCCATACAGTACAGTATAATTTCGCTATTAAGACCATCTAAAATTCAGGCTTATTCTGCTATAAAAACCTCATTTAGGAGGTTTCAGTTATTGTTTCTTTGTGTTTTCTGCGTACAGTGTCCTCTGGTCAGAGACCACCTTTGGGACTGTTCAAAAGTGGTCTTAAGGACCACTTTTGAACAGTCCCAAAGGTGGTTTTAATATAGGAATTTTACTGTATTTCCATAACATTTAGTAACATTTTTAAAAATCTGTGATAAATGGTATCCGAAACTTGCTTCACCTTATAAATGGAATAGTCTCGTCACGCTTCAACTTTGTACCCTCAATAGTCATCGATTTAACATTTCTGGGGATTGTTTAAAGTAGAGTTCATATGGGTGTTCAGCATGTGTTCCTATCCACATTAAGTGAATTTAGATATGTTTCTGTATAACGTGATATGCGTGATCATTACATGTTTCTATATTAAGTGGAGTTGCTTTTCGTGCTCCGTAAGTGTTTTTATATTAGGCGGAGTTTATTTGCGTGTTTTTTTATGCATTTTGAAAACAAAGCGGATTTCATATGCGTGTTTAATATGTATTTCTGTATAAAGATGATTTCGTATGTGTATTAATTATGCGTTTCCATATAAAGTGGAATGCGTGTTCAATATGTGTTTCGCTATAGAAACGAGTTCATATGGGCGTTCGTAGCGGAGTTCATAAGGTCGTTCATGTTTTAGTTTATACTAATTTAATTTAGTTCGACTGCGATTAAAGCCCCAAGCTTATTGAATCGCTCTCGAACACTCATTCCGGATGTTACCACGCGCACGCGTTCCTGTTTTGGTTGCTATATAAAGCGAAGTTCATTTCTGTGTTCATTATGTGTTCCAGTTTCAACTAGGTGGAGTTCATGGAGTACTTCGATTGTGTTCTTCTGTGTGACGCGGAGCTTATATTTGTGTTTAGTTTAAAGATCATGATAACGTGAAGCAACGTACCCTTCCAGGAAGTTTGATATCTTGAACCTGTATAGGCATCAGGGAATAAAAGTCTTCGTGGGCTTTATGCATCCCGCCTTGTTTTTGGTATTCTCTATAGCGAGATCTTGAAGGTAGCTTTTTGCAAGTTTTGGTTAGAGAGTCCACTGCAGCTTTACCATTTCTTTTTATCATCTTCACTATTCCTTTACTAATGCCCTTACCTGCTCAAAATGGATTTTAGTATCAATGGAATCTCCAACCTAATAAGTTTGGAGTCGCCTATATTTGATTATAGGGGTGTCGGGTGTGTTTAGTTTAAGGTAAGTTGTAAAAACGTGCGTGTACTTTGAGCAGACTGTGTATACCCAAATCAGACGCCGCGCTCTGCAGCGTCTGATCTGGGTATACACTGTTTGCCAATGTCCCATAAAAGGACCGCAAGGCATATATGGCCCAGTTATATACATCGGATACGAAAATCTCAAACTTGTGGAATATGATGCAATCGAAACGTTTATTGATTATCACGTTTTTGTACGTTTTGAATGCGTTTCGTCTACGTTTTAGTACGTTATACTACGTGTTTTGCTAGGTATACGCTACGTACAACGAAATGCCACGTATATTTTAAAAATTTCAATTTAAAGCAAATGTAGCCGGGTCACATATGCAGCCATATATAGCCGTAAGTACAACATTTTCACAACGTTTCACTGCTGCTACGTTTAAAATACGCAGTAAAACCTCACCCTCAATACGTGACCTATATACCCATATGTAACCATCTGTGATACATTTCAACTTCGTTTTACTACGTTTATTGCCGTTCTGTTACCCTAAAAAACTAATGAAACCTAGCTGTGACCTTACTACGCTAAAATTAATAACTTCTTTTCACGTTCTTTGAATTATGAACAACTTCAATATCGATGGGAAGGTGCAGTGTAGCTTTCAGCGCAGGGCGTTCTACTGCTTAGGATTCAGTAGGGAAACATGAGCGGGACGGTGGCTATTTCCCTTTTTTTTTTTTTTTTGTTAGTTTTAGGTGTTTTTCTTCTCTATCCTATCTTTTCTCGGACATCTATACACCGGCTGTTGTCAGTTACTGTCGGGGGCGGTCTCACTATATACTGGTAAACCACTTAGAGGGTCTAAGCCTGTTGAGAGACATTGAAGGTGAATGTCCGGCAATGGCAATACATGACCTTAACTGTTGAGTGGGTCGTAAGCCACAACATATGGCAACAAATAAACATACAGTAAAGTGCACTCACAATATTTTCCATCCGTTATCTGACAATAATTTTTAACAATACAATTCAGTCACCCCTACATTAATTGCATTGTAGCACATTGACCTGATAAACATATGTTATTTCAGGACAAGTTAGGTTTATCAGGTCAACGTAACATTGCACTTCTTAGAACTGGACTGCTGGAAAAATTGGCAAAAATATAAGTGTATAATGGGATAAACTGATAAATAGAATATCAGATTCGTGTCATTTGATATCAAGTTCATCATTAATAAACCTTGCCTGATAAGCTTGATATCAAAAGATATTCTCTATATAAACAGCGGCCGAGCTGGGATTACGTAATCAATTTGCCATCTTCAGAACCATGACGTACATGCACGTCATGTTTTTTTGTTGGATTTGATGTTTAACGTCCCAGTCAACACTATAAATGCCATTCTGGAGACGTTGCTTCCAATTTGTGAGACTTTTACCCGACATTGAGATGAAATGATATCTCAATATAATAGTGGAGGCAATGATCAGGAATCGCTACAATTGACCCACAGCTCCCATCAGAGACACCAAAGGGAAAGAAACACAAACATGAAACAACTGACCCTAACGAAAACATCAATGGCGGAAAGCCAAATGGACAGTTTCTTTCCCACACAATGGCCAATAGGCTATCCAAAATAAAATAATATAAGCGACACTAACACCCAAAGACAAACAATAACCAAAATAAACCGTGACAGAAGAACCGCCATGGAACGGTCAGCGGAAGCGACTTCCACTGGGTGTGTGTGTGTGGGGGGGGGGGGGGGGGGGGGGGGGGGGGGGGCTAAAATCGAGTGTTTATAAGCAAGATTGATTTTGTTCAGTTTACCAGTATTCGTGTGCGTTCGGATTCAGCTCTGCGTGGAATCATCATGCAGCCCATTTTTTCTTCAAGCCCAGATGGGCGGGGGCCTCATGCACGTCGTGCAATGGTCATCATGAACCTGTTACGTCTCGTGTGTCTGAATTCACTGAGATTTGAACACCATTGCTTCTCAATAAATATCATTGTAAATATTTCGGTGCCTATTTTCTTGCCACGTGCCGTATGTCGTACATGCATCTTGTTACATTACGCTAACTTTCCCGTGCGACATAGTGCATGTTTTCACATCTCTAAAATGGCTACTTTTCTGATGAAAATCCATGATACGAGGGTCATCAAAAAATAACTGATCAGTGGGTTATATTTTTTTTATTTATTGACGTACGTATCTAATATTTGGCACGATTGCTGATCAATATCTCCGTCAAAGATTGCGCGCCAAAACACGACGTTATGTGACGTCATCTTTACGTGACGTCATTTATCGCAACGTAATGGCGGACTGCGCGTTCACGCTGACCCGGGAAGAACAGATTACGTATATTAAGATTGAATCAAGACGAGGAAAAGGCGCGCCTGAGATTCTAAACGCTCTTGAAGAAGTTGTACCAACGTCAGTACTTGCGTATAGTACAATCAGGAGGTGGGTACGTGAATTTAATAATGGGATGAGCAATGTAAGCAACAAGCACCTGTGCGGAAGGCCTGTGTCTGCAACGGATGGTGAAAATGTTGAAAAAGTAGCGAAACTATTGAATGATGATAGAAGATATACATGCACCGAGATAGCTCATGAACTGGATATAAGCCATGGGTCAGCACATTCCATTCTGCTTGAACGTTTGAAAATGAGAAAAGTTGCAGCCAGGTGGGTGCCTCACATGCTGTCAGATTCCGAAAAACACCATCGGGTAAAAATCGCTCGCTCACTCCTGCATAGGTATGGAGAAGAAGGAGATGAAATGCTTCAGAGAATTGTAGCAATCGACGAAACGTGGATACGGTCTTTTGAGCCTGAATTAAAGCGGCCAAAGTAGTGAATGTCATACAAAAGATTCACCAAGGCCATTAAAATTTCGCCGAAGTCAGAATTGTCCCAAGATGTTGATGATATTTGCGTATGATTTCCGTGGCGTTCTTACCTCACACCGGGTACCAACAGGTCGAACAGTCAATAAAGAATATTATGAAAAGTATCTACGGACAATACTTCGTCCAGCATTACGCCGCAAGCGCTCAGAACTTATTAACTGCACGCCGTTAATTCTGCACGACAACGCGTCACCACACAAAAGTAACGTTGTCAAGGAGCTGTTGGAAGGGTATGGCTGGGAAGTGCTCGATCACCCCCCGTATTCGCCAGATTTGTCTCCTCCCGACTTCGACCTGTTTCCAAAGTTGAAAGAACCTTTACGGGGAAACCGTTATGACAGTCTGGACGAGTTAGAGTGTGCCGTGAACGCAGAGGTCCGACGCATCAACTTCAGTTGCTTAGCAACCGGTATAGAAGCGTTACCAAGCAGATGGAATTCTGTCATCCGTTCGAGGGGAGATTACTTCGAAGGACTGTGAAGAAGTAAGCTGTATTTAAAACCTATTTTAATAGTTATAAGGCATTGATCAGTTATTTTTGGATGACCCTCGTATTTTGCTTGTAAATACTGCAAACATATATTGTGGGTGCTCGTTAGAACCGCCTCATTGAGGCGGTTCTAACGAGTACCCACAACATATGTCTTGGAGCAAAAATAAAAAATATAATGTATACCCCCCGAAACCCAAGTTTTCTCTATATAAAGTGGGGTATAGGGGGGTCTACTTTACACGGACATGTTACCGCGATGAGGTTTCATGTCCCCCTAAATTCTTACCTATTAATCTGACACTTCTCTTCTCAGTTGAGTGCCGACCTGAAATACGACAATAGGTGCTATGTTTGTGTTTTGGAATATACACGACGAAAACACATCCATATACGTTTGATCCCCTTAACCTCCACTTTTATATACTAAAACTGGGCTTAAAGGGGTATACATTATTCTTCTTATTTCTGCTCAAAACCATAGATTCTTACAATCTATGTTTTCAGCAGAAATCTGAATTTTCCATCTGAAAATTTTCATTTTTTTTTTTTTTTTTTGGCAAACTTTGCAATATATTTGAATAGGCGGGTTTTCGTGATGCATGTGTAGCCATGACTGCGAGGTTTCCGTATAGTCACTATAAATATTCATTTGAGTAATTTACTTTATACAGTCGAACTTCAGTAACTCGAATACCTACCGAACCGTCACAATTTGTTCGAGGTACGGATGTTTCGAACCACTTAGGTTCAGTCGTAGCACCAGATAGCATACATTTCCTGGTTATTCTTGTTTTTCAAAAAAGGGCATCTAATCACTGCTATGAACTCAATTTGTGAAGAAAATTCGTCGGCTACACTGACCCCTGCCATGTTAGTTTGCCTCGCTAGGACTAGAAATACTGTACTGGCCGATAAAAAAATATGTAACCATGGGTGTGTCACTAACCAGGTGAGGCCAGTTAAGCTTCGAACGACCCTCCTATGAATGCACTTTGTTACTGATACGGCTTATACGACTTATGTTTCTTCGACCTTTTTTTTTTTTTTTTTTTTTGGTTTGGGTTTTACGGCCCTTTCAAGATTATTTCACTCATATCGAGCCGATCGTTAATCATAGGTGGGCGAAAACCGGAGTACCCGGAGAAAAACCACCTGACCTTCCGTTGCAGAACTTGGCGTCTCACACGTGACCCGAGCGAGGCTCGAACCCACGGCGGTGAGAGACCTAATGACTAAGAGTCAGCGCTCTTATCCATTAGGCCACGGAGGCCCGTTTCTTCGACCTTGAAATGAATCATTTTATTGCAGTCATACATGTCCTTATCTAAATACGATGTCAGAGGTTAATCACTGTGCTTGTCTTGCATTCCTGCATTTCACATCAGTTAAATTTCCAATTATATGCAAAACACACACACACACACACACACACACACACACACACACACACACACACACACACACACACACACACACACACACACACGAACGCACGCACACACACTGCTTAATTAGTAGCACAACAATTTACCTCATTTTTAAACCTATAAATATGTCATATAAAAAAGAAGTGAAAGCAGTGATCAGGAATCGATACAATTATCTCATATCGCCGAACCAAGATACCAAAAGGGAAATAGATCGTAAAAGCCATAATCAAAGCAGTGTTGACACGAAATACGGTTACATTAGTGTTTGACAAAGAAATGGATTAATTAAGGACCTTTTATGGTCAAGAGCTTGTTTGAGTTGCTAGCATTTCAAAGATACAAAGACTGATTGATATGTTGTGAGCCTCGTATTGAAAGAGGTACGCAGGGATATTCTTTTTAAGTCCTTCTATTCTCTAACTATATAGGACCGTGTACCCAAGGACTGGTCTCATTTGGTCACTTTATATCGACGAGGTAGCACTCTTAAGTAAAAAAAAAACAAAAACAAAAAGTAAACAAGACAAGCAGCATTTGCAAAATGGAAAAAAAAATCAGTTAAAGTGCAGTGATCCAATATTTGCATTAAAACGGGTTTAACGCTTAAGGCTATCCATAATGATTATGGTAGCAACACTAAGACAAGATACCCCTTAAGGTTGCACTACAGTAAATAATTGGTCTTTATGAAAGCTGCACTTGCTTTGGGGAGAGCTTTCAGTACAGACTTGAATGTTCTGCTGCTTCTGATTGGATTTGGTGCTAAGCCATTATTTTTCTGAGAAGTATTATTGTTTATTAGAAGAAATATTAGTAGGTATTTGCTATTGTAAAATGCAGCTGATTTAAATTGAACCATAAAATTGTGCTGACTGGCCACTGGAAATGCCTGGATTTATTCGCTGCGGTATGGGTTTGTTGACACTGGCTGCCAAAAAGGCCAAAATATGCCGCACAGCATACATATTTTTTAGCTTCTTCTGGAAGGTAAATGGTCAGCCTGTCAAATTATATGCCTCATAATGGAAGCATTAGACTTGCTGAAATGTGGTAGAACATGGAATATGCCCCAATTTACATTGTGAGTAAGGGGATTTTTTTTACTGTAGTGCCACCTAAACCGAAAGTAGAAAAATCAGCTCCCCTCTAATGTTTTCATTCATTACATAATATTTTCACACATAATAGGTTCCCTCCAATTCTGTATCTTAAAGTGGATCTTCCTGGCATGTATTTTGTCACAGAAACTGTACAAATTGTAAGTTTAGGGCTAATTTAGGACTAACTGGGTGTATTTTATAAGCTTTTGCTTCTGTTCCATGTAATTGGAAGGGGGGGGGGGGGTACTTAAATGTCATGTAAATCAGTTGTCATTGGTCTGTTTGGAAAGCAGACCTGCAGTAAATGTCTAAACAGGAACACAAGAAAAAGAAAATACTCAATATTGAATATAACACTGAGGTTACTTGGCATTAGACTAGGGTCTCAAACCAATGCAAAATTTCAAAATTGTCTCTCCGAACAGCCCGCTGCAATATTGCAATGAGTTTTCTCAGCCGCTGTAAGTTCTTACTGGTTGGGTTCATGTTACAAGATTTGAATAGATATATTCAGACATTTCTCATGGCATTAAGGCATTTATAATCATTTTCATCATGGTTTTGTCCCCAAAATATCCTCAAAATGCCATTTTTTACTGAAATTAGGGGGTATAGGTGTGAGAACAGCCAAAATTTCTAGCATGGCTGCTAATAGGACATGATTTAGTGCATTTTAGGATTAAAGTATTCCAAAGACATCTGAGAAGAAGCACTGATGCAAGCCGGTTTCTGGGTTCCATTCTGGAAAGAGGTAAACTTTGCGCTTTTTCACAAAACATGGTTTGTCCGGCTTTCATCGTAGAATCTGGAAGCGATAACATTTTCGCAAAGTTTAAAGATTCTTTGTCACTGAACATTAATTATGCATGACTATATTATTAGATATGGTATAAACTTGTGTTTGGCAATTCTTTTGGTGGATCATAAAGAAATTAGGGTTTGGTATAGGTTGCACTACAGTAAATAATTGGTCTTTATGAAAGCTGCACTTGCTTTGGGGAGAGCTTTCAGTACAGACTTGAATATTCTGCTGCTTCTGATTGGATTTGGTGCTAAGCCATTATTTTTCTGAGAAGTATTATTGTTTATTAGAAGAAATATTAGTAGGTATTTGCTATTGTAAAATGCAGCTGATTTAAATTGAACCATAAAATTGTGCTGACTGGCCACTGGAAATGCCTGGATTTATTCGCTGCGGTATGGGTTTGTTGACACTGGCTGCCAAAAAGGCCAAAATATGCCGCACAGCATACATATTTTTTAGCTTCTTCTGGAAGGTAAATGGTCAGCCTGTCAAATTATATGCCTCATAATGGAAGCATTAGACTTGCTGAAATGTGGTAGAACATGGAATATGCCCCAATTTACATTGTGAGTAAGGGGATTTTTTTTACTGTAGTGCCACCTAAACCGAAAGTAGAAAAATCAGCTTCTCTCTAATAATTTCATTCATTACATAATATTTTCACACATAATAGGTTCCCTCCAATTCTGTATCTTAAAGTGGATCTTCCTGGCATGTATTTTGTCACAGAAACTGTACAAATTGTAAGTTTAGGGCTAATTTAGGACTAACTGGGTGTATTTTATAAGTTCTTGCTTCTGTTCCATGTAATTGGAAGGGGGGGGGGGTACTTAAAAGTCATGTAAATCAGTTGTCATTGGTTTGTTTGGAAAGCAGACCTGCAGTAAATGTCTAAACAGGAACACAAGAAAAAGAAAATACTCAATATTGAATATAACACTGAGGTTACTTGGCATTAGACTAGGGTCTCAAACCAATGCAAAATTTCAAAATTGTCTCTCCGAACAGCCCGCTGCAATATTGCAATGAGTTTTCTCAGCCGCTGTAAGTTCTTACTGGTTGGGTTCATGTTACAAGATTTGAATAGATATATTCAGACATTTCTCATGGCATTAAGGCATTTATAATCATTTTCATCATGGTTTTGTCCCCAAAATATCCTCAAAATGCCATTTTTTACTGAAATTAGGGGGTATAGGTGTGAGAACAGCCAAAATTTCTAGCATGGCTGCTAATAGGACATGATTTAGTGCATTTTAGGATTAAAGTATTCCAAAGACATCTGAGAAGAAGCACTGATGCAAGCCGGTTTCTGGGTTCCATTCTGGAAAGCGGTAAACTTTGCGCTTTTTCACAAAACATGGTTTGTCCGGCTTTCATCGTAGAATCTGGAAGCGATAACTTTTTCGCAAAGTTTAAAGATTCTTTGTCACTGAACATTAATTATGCATGACTATATTATTAGATATGGTCTAAACTTGTGTTTGGCAATTCTTTTGGTGGATCATAAAGAAATTAGGGTTTGGTATAGGTTGCACTACAGTAAATAATTGGTCTTTATGAAAGCTGCACTTGCTTTGGGGAGAGCTTTCAGTACAGACTTGAATATTCTGCTGCTTCTGATTGGATTTGGTGCTAAGCCATTATTTTTCTGAGAAGTATTATTGTTTATTAGAAGAAATATTAGTAGGTATTTGCTATTGTAAAATGCAGCTGATTTAAATTGAACCATAAAATTGTGCTGACTGGCCACTGGAAATGCCTGGATTTATTCGCTGCGGTATGGGTTTGTTGACACTGGCTGCCAAAAAGGCCAAAATATGCCGCACAGCATACATATTTTTTAGCATCTTCTGGAAGGTAAATGGTCAGCCTGTCAAATTATATGCCTCATAATGGAAGCATTAGACTTGCTGAAATGTGGTAGAACATGGAATATGCCCCAATTTACATTGTGAGTAAGGGGATTTTTTTTACTGTAGTGCCACCTTAATATGCTACAGTGATGAGGTGGGTGGTGGAATTTAAGCGCGGCAGATGGAGCCTTGAAGATGACCCCCGTACTGGAGGGCCTAACAATGTTGCAACCCCAGAAATGGTCAATAAAGTCCATGGTATTGTTATGACTGACAGACGAGTCACAGAAGATATATAGCCAATAGAGCTGGCATTTCACAGAAAAGATACATTCTAATCTGACAGAGAATCTGGCGAAGAGACAGCTTTCGGCCTGATGGGTACGAAGACTTCTGACAGTTGATCAGAAGCACACCAGGCGCACATTATCGCATGATAATCCTAACAATTTGAAGAAGATCCTGCTAACTTTCTGCAGAGTTTGCCACTATGGATAGAACATGGGTCCATCATTTTACCCCAGAGTTCAAACAACAATCTAAACAATGGAAGCACCCTGGCTCATGCTGGCCAAAGAAGGCAAAGACTGTTTCATCAGCTGGGGAGGTTATGGCCTCGGTTTTCTGGGGTGCAGATGGTATTCTGCTAAGAGATAACCTCCAAATTGGACAAACAATCAATGCCAATCAATCCCGCAGTTACGGGAAAATATTAAACTTAAATTCACAAAAGGTGTGTTGTTCTATAAGATCAATGCTCCTGTTCACAAGTCTGTCATTGCTATGGCTGCCATTCACGTTAATTGGTGTGGATTTCCCCTGTGCTTCTGACCTGTTAGTCCCTGACTATCCAAGGCAAGGGGCATATGATAGAAGATTGCCTAGAGGAATAACTTATCCTTTGGTACAAAGAGTTTAACCGTACGGAGTGTGCATGTTTTCTAGGCCAGACTAACTAGTTTCGGCCCATCAGGCCTCATCAGTGACCATCAAATATTGTCACAATTCCATAATGTTATGAATTATCCAAAAGGACACAAAACTATAAACTACATTATATGATCCCAAAGGACAAGAAAATATAAACTACATTATGATGTAGGGCAGGGAGACTTTGTACGGCCGCCACACAATCCCAGACACCAGCTGTAGGGACGTTAAATATGCCCTAGAAAGGGTTATCCTTTGGAAGCAATAAATACACAACTTTGCTTCCCTCTTTAATTGAACGCCGGTGGGTTAGGCCTCAGATTCTATGACGATTCCAGCGTAAAGGCTTTTGTCGGTTGGTACGTGATGCTCTGTCTCTGGTCGGGCTTATCGTAGTCTAACTGTTGGTTTTCTTTTGCTCCAGCATTTCAGTGGTTTCTTGCTGTCGAGTCCTTACCGTTTTTTTTTTTTTTTTTTTTTTCATCTCTGTGGTTGTTTGATTTTTGGTATACACGGAGATGTTGCACTGATGAGTTAGGAGGCCTTCATGCGGACTGAACAAATTATTTGCCTTAATCGCGACGGAAGTAAGGGCAAGGCGGTTCTTCTGTCTCGGTTTATTGTTGTTATGTATTGTCTTTGGGTTTTTGTGTCGCTTGTATTTTTTTTTTATTTTGGATAGCCTTTTGGCCATTTTGTGGAAAAGTAACTGGCTGTCCGCTATTGAAATGATTCAAATGAGAGTTCCAAAACCTAAATAACATGATATAATTGCCACTCACTAACCTGATATAGCTGACAGTCATTAAACAGTTTTGTATTGGAGTTTTACGGCCCAGTCAACACTATTAAGGTCATTTTTGAGCCGGTCAGTTTACCTATCAACACTTTCCTGGGCAGGCTTATACGTAAGCGGTTAACCAGTACAGTGCACATTCTTTCGCCAGAAACTGACAACTGCCCTTCTTGAATCAGCGGAAGGGAGAGAATGACCGTAGAAAAGATTTCATAATCAATCTCCACGAAAGAATGTTGCCGACCCCGGCGGGAGTCGAACCCGCGTCCTCCTGATCACCAGTCAGACACGCATCCGACTGAGCCACTGAGGCCGGCCATTAAACAGATATACATATAAACGACCATGGTCAAACTCACATAATTGACAGTCACTAACCCTATGTAATAGAATGTCACCTAACTGGGCACTCACACAGCTCGACTTACTGACAGTCATCTACGTCATGTAACAGATATTTCCTACGTTATGTATCGGGACCATTTTGACAGTCACTTACCTAATAGAACGAAAGCCACCCATCTCATCTAACTGTCGGCCACAAAATAGATTTTATGACAATGATCAGGAATCGATACAATTACTCCAAACCTGCCATCAGAGACACCAAAGGGAAAGAACATGCAATAACTAAATCTTAACCAACATAAAATAACTAAATCCTAAACAAAACATAGTTTGTGACTCCCAGTAATTGTAGTTCCTGCGAAATCTGTAAAGAACATTTAACAGTTGCCTATATAGAGAGAAAGACGAGCGAAAGAGCATATGGACAAATAAGTCGAGATAGTCCATTGTCTCTTACACCATATTAATCCCCATCACAGCACAGTTTTCCGAGTTCGATGCTTTTGTCGTTTATTCGTCCTGTAAAATCTTTGACGAAATGCTTGACAACGACATAGATGAAAAGTGACATTGCAGAGTAGACAAACTTTGCTGCTACAACTTTTGACAAACCCGGAGAAATTTTCGAGGAGAAATAATAGTTTTTGGTAAGACGAACCAACACACTGATGAAACGCTGACGGAGGCCGTCATGGTAGGTGTAAAACAGTATAACCGTTTTTCTCAGAGTGGGCGTATAATTAACTCTCCTCAATCTAACAGGCATGAAAGCATGTCATCTCAAACTTCCTTCCCATCTAAGACCTTCTCAAGCGGAAAACCAAAAGGACAGTTAATTTCCCATGCAGTGGCCACAAAGTTATCTAAAACCAAAAGATGGCAGCAATACATGCATGCAAAGACGCACGATAACAATAATAAACCAAGACAGAAGAACCGCCTTGGAAAGGTCGGACCAAAATATATTACCGGGGCAAGGGTCTAAATCGATTTTACCTGGTCACTGCCTTCGCCCTTGTTTAATTGACATAATTTGATTGATTGTTACTCCCAGTTAACCGCCCGATATAACTGACAGACACGTTTGAGATATAAAATAGTCATTTGATTGTTCTAACATATGGTTACCTGGAAACATTGAAGGTCTTAAACCTGACTAAAGTGACTAGTAAGAAAAGGTCACTCAGGAAAGACCACGTTCAAAGAACGCAGCATTCTCAAGTCAGCTAAAGAAAGTAATTAACATGGAGGTACACACAAAACCAGATGAAACATGGACCAAGGCACAAAGCCAGTTTAACAAATAAGACACTTCAAAAGAACGACCGACTTGGTCAGTAGTAAAGCTACGGGGAAGCTTCAACTACGTAGTTTATGAAGTTTTATGAAGTAAAGGCAATGAAAAGGAACCGATACAACAAGCCAACATCTCCCTTTTGAGATACATACCAAAGGAAAAACAACACAAAGATGGAATGTTTAGACCCTAATGGAAAATTTAATAGTACAAAGCCAAACTAACAGTTACTTTTCTGACAAAACGGCCCATTGGCTATCCAAAACAACAAATAAAAAAAATAAATAAGCGATACACACTCTCAACGACAAACCATAACAAAAATAAACTGCGACAGAAGAACCGCCGAAAGGAATTCCACTGGGGGTGAGGATGGGGCTTAAATCGATTTTACGCGCGCACAATCTTCGGCCTTACTTACGTCGCGATTTAGACAAATACTTTGTTCTGTCCGCATGAAAGCCTCATTACTCAACAGTGCAACATCTCCGAGAAAACAAAAATCAATTAACCACAGAGATGAAACAACGGCGAGGACTCAACAGCAAGAAACCTCTGAGCGACAGGAGCAAACGAAAACCAACAGTTGGACTCCGATGGGCCCGACCAGAGACAAACCTAGTTACTAGTTTTAATGTCCGTTGTGACCTTGACCTTTGAACCTTGACCTTGAAAATCTATAGGGACTTCCCCCCTCCATTGGGGCATTTGTAGAAGGTTGCTTGACACAGATATACACACACGGGCGCACGGTAGCGATGCTTTATCTCCTGACAACCTTGCCAAGAGGAGAAAAAAGTGACAGTGTGTGACTGGCTAATTGCTTAAGTTCCTTAGACTCGCGTATTAAATGGAACTGTTTGTTTTTGCCTTTGAACCTGACCCACCTGATATATCGGCGTTATATAAATCGTGTTTGTCAAGTTGCTCCACTCCAGCGACGTAAGAAACATCAACACACCATATATACAGTATAATAATTAGAACTGACAACAACATCTTTGGTAATATACTTTACTGCAATGGAAAAGTAATGGAAAACAAAGCAAGACTATAACACCTCTGTTATGCGACCGTTTGAATGTAGATCGCAATCGAAGTTGCGTGAACGTCAGCGCTTTTGTCATAGAGTAATAGGTAGTTGCTTCTTGCATATATACATCTTTGTGAAAAGGATGGTTGATAAACTACAATATTTACGAATCTTAATCAAAATATCAAATATTGTCAGTTAGCAACGAAGTACGGCATTCTTATTGTATCATCTTTGTATCCAATAGATGGAGTTAAAGTGCAAAGGAAAATATAAATAAAAACTGTTAAATAATGTTCCGTTTGACTCTCGATGGTTGCTATGCTGTTCGTTTGTTTCCTGTTTGGGTTTCTTCATGATTAGTTACTCTTCCTCTTGATGTCATTTGTAGGCTGGTATCTTTAATTGTGGCTTTCAATGGACATCTATGTTACGAGATGGAATAGGAAACCTCTTTGGTGCTTATGCACATCTAAATTATTTTAGTAGATATATGGTAGGGCGGTGCGAGTGAAATATTTTAGGTGAAATATGGTACGCAAACTGTGCTGCTCCATGAACAAGTCATGCACATATCATACGATATATGCATGAGTGGTTTATAGAGATCTGTTTTTACAATACAGGGGGTCGCTATAAGGCTGAGTTCTATAAAATTTGCCTAAAAATCGCCAACCGCCAAATTGTGCCATATATGATTTTCATTCCCGTCACGTGTTGTGTGGGTGTTCGTTTTGACAGGAGTCTTGACATTGATTTATAGGGTCGTTTCATCAATTTTTCCTATGGGAAATATACTATTTGAACGCAAATCCATTATCTACTCGATTTTTGCTATCTAGCTTTATTTGTGGACGGTATCTCCACCTCGCCACGATCTTAGCAAGCTATTATGAGTATGCATGATTTTCAGGTAGTATTCATAGATATAAAAACCCTGAGAAAAACGAACACTTTAGCAGCAGGTCAAGTTGTAAGAGTGTACACAACATTGTGACGGGAAAAGAGAAAGTATATTGAAAGGTATGTTAAATCTATGTTTAGTATTATTTTTGTATGAACACGCTTGTAGGTTTTGGAGGGGTTTACTTGTAGTATACCCCAACTTTCTGAAGCCTATTCTGAATTCACTGTTGAAGCCTGTAGTGATTAGGCTACTAGCTTTGCCAGCCAGACGTCGCAGGATCGATCCCAGGCTTCTCCAGTAGTGGAATGAGTCTTTCTAAGTGAGGTCCTGTCTCATTCTGACCCTAGATGTTGGTGAGATGTAAAGTTTGGACACCTGCTCATTCTAGATTCATTTAGGCTTTTAGACACCTTTGTAGAATGTAATTAATAAACGCCGGGTCACTTGTTTGACCCATGACTTTTGTCTAGCTGTGGTTAGAAAATCATGGTTCCGTCCCAATATGATATTAGGTGTAGAGGGGACGTAAACTTAAGACGGGTTTAACCATATCTTCATCATCAGGGCGAACTCTTACAAGAGCCTGTCGGGTTATCCGTGATGATGAACCGTAATGAATTTTATTTTACAAGCGTGTGCACGTTGAGTAGAAATAATTTTGTTCAAGAAGAATTACAAGTCCATTTTGTAATGATGCCGTTTTTGTCTGATAACTCAGTTTGTGCATGTATGTACACATAAAGAACGTGATGATGATATGTGGGAGTATTTGGTCGCCACACGTCATAACGGCCTGAGTGGCGGGGAGGACGTCAGCTGCGTCATCGGCGTCGCGAGGACGGTTGTGACGGGGTGCCTACCAAATACAGAGAGAATTTACGGCAAACAGTGTTAGCCCTTATGAGACACTAACACATGTTGTGGTATATAGATGAAAATCTTCTGTTGTAGTTTCTATCTGTTATTAATGTAATGAATTTGTGAATAGCTATATTTGTGAGCCGTGTCGCGGAGAAGGATATGAAATAGAGATTGTTATGTTTCCTGTAATTCGCGGCTGACCAGGTAGCGCAAAGGTGTGGTCTGTTCAATTGCCTCTTACTTGTGATAATGTAGTGAGCACACATTTGATGAGTATTATGCTCAGTAGTAGTGAGCATTAATTGATTTCTGTAGTGCTCAGTAAGGAAACATGAACTTTGAGTATTATTGTGTCAAGCGCTGGGTGCTGATAATTTGATGCACAGTCAAGTTGAGTTCTGCTGTACGGTTATTTGTCGCATGCACTAATCAGCCTGTATGTCTGGTCGGCGCATGCGCAATAACGGTATATGCATGAACATATTCTTACTTCTCCGGGAGGGGGATCATGATATAGCATGTATGTTTTGTGACTCGTGTCTTAGTCCAGTTATCGTAATTTGCAGGCACAACAATGTGTGGTGACCTGCTGCTCCCTGCGATATAGCAGCAGGTACTGGTACGACGCTGGGGGTTAGGGTCCAGCACGGGCGGACAGACCACCACAATCTGCGTATACCAATGTCCATTGTGAACAAATGTGAGACCATGGAAGAGGTCAACAAAATAACCTGCAGGTGATTCGGACGATCGCTAAACCTGTGATCGGCAAACCTGTGATCGCTTAACCTGTGATCGGCAAACCTGTGATCGCTAAACCTGTGATCGGCAATTATGTCGATAGACTAGTTTGCACTAGTTCGCGAGGAGAGGAAAATTCACGCGAGAGGGGGATTCACCCTAAGTTATAAACTGGCCAGTCGCGTCTTGTTGTGTTTCTTTTTTTGTTTTTGTTGTTGTTTTGGTTATTTGCTTCTGTAGGTATTCACGTCACCCGTTCCGAGCACAGAACATTGTTTTGCCTTCGGAGCGGACGTCGTGAGTTGGCTACAGAAGCATCAATTTGTGATGTTTTGTGTCAGTAAGTGTTAAATGTAGATACTGTAAATAATTCATGTCATTCATCTAATATCTTTCTTGTGCCTTACCCCACAGCTGCCCGTACACCTGTCAGAGATCACGCTCGGTTGTCTTGTCAGCATGGGGGTTTGCGGGACGCCGTAAACCCACATGTAACAATCTATTTCTATAGAAAATGATAAAAGAATATGGTCAGATTAATAATGCCAAACCTAGCAGATCGCGACGGAACTAATGAGCATACGTGTATCGTTCCTCTTTTTCCATTTTGGATGTTGTTCTTGCTTAGTCAACTGCAAATACACATAATATAAGTGAAAGTAATAAATCGTAATCGATACAATAACGTCACACTTCCCGTCTACGGCATCAAATGGAAAGACACACTAACAAAACAACTAGCTTTTGTAAGTTTGTGCGTCTCTATGGTGTCTCTGATGGGAGCTGTAGGTTAATTGTACTGATTGCTGATCATTGCCTTCACTTCTATATACCATTATAACGTCACGAGCCTGCTTTTTTCTTTTATGATTTTAAACATTGTCCTTTAAGTAACTTGTTGTCGTTGATATACAGACTACGCGAAACTTAACTCTTCAATCCACCGCATCATAGAAGTTGTTGCACCGGGTACCAAGGTGTTATTTGGGCCCCGCCAAGCGAATTTGTGTCTTCGAGCATTCCGTCATGACAAATTTTAACTGCGCATGCCCAGCCATTCAGAGGGGCCAGGGATATGGCTTTCTGTCTGAAGGCTCCTCTTGATTCACTGCTTGTATTAGCGAGCAGCGAAGGTTCTGGCGAGACTGCGCGGATGCGCAGGCTCGCCTGAACCTTCGCTGCTCGCAAAGGCGATAAGTACCAAAATCGCTTGACGGGGCCCATATGATAAAAATCGCTGTACATCCCATTTCTTCTATATAGTCTGGGACTTGGCTATTTGATTCGACGCATAAGTTGGAAATGCAAAATATTTTTATTCATTTGAAATAAATGAACTATTCAGACCAGCGAATGGTACTTAAATGTACATAGTACTCCAACCATACTCTACAAACATAAACCGATTAATATTAAACAATATCTACCTTTCGACATTCAATCTCTTGAACTGAGTTTACTTAATATCTGTTTAAATGAAACACAAAAAGGAAGCAAGTGGTCGTTTTCGATGTACACTACCTATCGATTCCCGTGTACAAATAAAACCATGACAATGCAATATTCTGACACACGTACTATGTGTTCTTGTAATACAACACTTTTTGCTCTGCATTTTGTCCATGTACCTGAAAGCAAAGTCGCAAGCAAGATAATCGATACCAATGGCATAATATTTGACAATGTGCGAACACTAGTTAGAGCTGAGACATTGTAGCCTTGCGGAATTCGGGGAGTTTATGCATTAGCTATTTGTTTCTAGTATAGACCCACACCTAACGCCCGGGTCCAAAATGCCAAACAATACCACTGGGAAACACCAATGACTCGATAAAGATCGGAAATCAATACAACTACAACACCTTCCATCGGTAAGAAACATGAACATGAAATAACTTAACCCTAATGAAAATTTTCCCACAAAATAACCAATATAAAAAATATAAGCAACGCATAAATACAAAGACAAAATATAACATTAATAAACCACGACAGAAGAACCGCCTGGAAAAAGGTCAGTAAAAAGTATTTCTGAACCAAGTGTGTGTGTGTGTATGTGTGTGTGTGTGTGTGTGTGTGTGTGTGTGTGTGGATTAATTATTTTACGTGGCACCAATTGCTCTCGGTTCGGTCGCGGTTTAGACAAATAATTTGTTCAGTCCGCAGAACAATTAGAAGTGTGGCAATGACCATGAATCGATACAATTAACCCATACCTACCATCAGAGACCCCTGAAATAAAGGAACACCAGCATGAAATAACTAGACACTTATTGGTACAACACTAGAGGAAAGCTAAAATGAAAGTTGCTTTTCCACAAAATGGGCAATTGGTTATCCAAAACAAAAAATGTATAAGAGATGCCCACAAAAAGACGAAATAACAAAAATATACAACAACAGAAGAATCGCCTTGGAACGGTTAGACAAAGCATCAGGTACAAACCAACATTACATGGGCCCCGTCAAGCGATTTTGGTACTTATCGCCTATGCGAGCAGCGAAGGTTCAGGCGAGCCTGCGCATCCGCGCAGTCTCGCCAGAACCTTCGCTGCTCGCTAATACAAGCAGTGAATCAAGAGGAGCCTTCAGACAGAAAGCCATATCCCTGGCCCCTCTGAATGGCTGGGCATGCGCAGTTAAAATTTGTCATGACGGAATGCCCGAAGACACAAATTCGCTTGGCGGGGCTCATAAAACTTAACTTTAAGTATGCCTTTACGCTACTATGCATGAGGTCTGTCGTATAACATTTATTTTGACCCCAATAGTTTTATATCGAAGAATGATTTTACGAAATTGGATACTAAATTCGCTGAAAGAACACAATTTGTTTTCTGTAATTATATACTTTGTCACCATAAAATTCGAGTTCCGATTGTCCTTGAGAATAGATTTAAGTCCAGCATTGATTTTTGAAACTAAATCTGAACAGCGCCTATAAAGCTTTGACAAGGCTTTACGTAGTTTATGATTCGAGAAACCCTGATTAAAAAGTTTAGCAGTTAATAAATTATTACAAACGTTAAAGTAAGATACATGACTAGACACTCTGGCATATCGAATTTATTGCGAAATACAAACACTGTAGGATGCTGCACGATGAGCATCACCATCAAAGAAAGGAAAATGTACAATCTCAAAATCTCAAAATCATAGCGTTTATCATTAATTTAACATAAATCCAAAACAGGGACTTTGGAACCAAATGAATATGCTTTATTTAACTGAAGATCTTTGGTGGGAGGGGGGATTATATTAAAATGTTCAAACCATCGAAATAGAAGTGGAGGCAATAGTCAGGAATCAATGCAATTAAATCACAGCTCCAATCAGAGACACCAAAGGGAAAGAAACACAAATATGAAATAACTAGATCCCAATGGAAACATCACTAGCCGAAAGCCAAACAAAATGGACTGTCACTTTCCAACAAAATGGCCAATTGGCTAGCAAAAAAAAACAACAAAAAAAAAAAAAAAAAAAAAAACAGATATAAGCGTTACATACACTCAAAAACAAACCATAACAAAAATTAACCTCGCCAGAGGAACCGCCTTGAAACGGTCAATGGAAAGAATTTATTTATGAAGTAGTTATTATCAATGCTATTAAATCATTCAATTATCTACAAGTCGAGCTAAAATCCTCAATGGTTTCAGATTGGTTTTCAACGGAATGGGACATCAAGAAGTCTCTTTCATTACAAAACAAGAACTGATCAGCCACAAGGGGTGCGCAATTCTTACGTATCGGGATACCCACAGCTTGTCTAAATAACTAATTTTTAAATCTTAAATAATTGTTGTTTTTTGGTTTTTGTTTTTTTTTTTTTTCAATTAGAAAGCTGAGAGCTTCACACCCATTCTGACATAAAACATGTATAAATGTTACGTTCTTCAGAATTGAAAAACATTTCTTACATTATATGCAGTGTAAAGTCAACTTCTCTATGAAATGTCCATTTAATTACATCATTTAGTTTTTCTTTTATGAGATAATGAGGAAGTGTAGTGTAAAGCAAGGAAAAATCGTTGAAAAGTAGGCAGACTTAAACCACGAAAACGCCTGAATGTTAATATATTTATAACAGAAGTTACGGCAATCGATACGATTAACCCACACCTCCGATCAGAGCCACCAGTGGGAAAGAAACACAGACATAAAATAACTAGATCCTAATGACTTAAGGCCAAACGGTCAGTAATTAGACATGACCGCTAACAATATCGTCGTTGTTTGACGGCTCCACTATGTTAGCACTCTTCAGCAAGAGCTTGGTGGTAGTAAATAAAATTCAAAAATGAGTTCCTTTAAGAGCAATGAAAACATTCATAAGAAAGAAGATGAAAAAAAGCCTATGAACTGCAGCATTTTGTTGTAGAGGGGGATGTAGCTGGTCATCACATTTGAAGGCAATGATCAGGAATCGATACAAGTTTTCTGTATGTGTTAGAGTAGGCCAAGACAAGCTTTCTACGTTATACTGGTTACCTAATCGTTACAAAAAACATACAAAGCAAGGTCTATTACACATTTAAGCTCTTGTACTACCACTGAACTAAATTATTAACTCCATGTTTCACTACCATATAAAATAGATCAGGGAGAAACCTTTTTTGGTCTATAAAAATTCTTATAAAGTTTTACTGCCATCACAAAAATGTGATTAAATATTGCGACAAAGGCTTCGAGTGTGTGTATCGCTTACACTTGTTTGTTTTGGATAGCCAATTGGCCATTCTGTGGGAAAGTGACTGTCATTTTGGCTTTCCGATATTGGTACTTCCATTAGGGTCTAGTTAATTCATGTTTGTGTTTCGTTCCCTAAGGTGTCTCTGATGGGAGCGAGCTGTGGGTTAATTGTATCGATTCCTAATCATTGCTTTCACTTCTATTTTGAGTGATCAGGGAGAAATCTGGTTTGGTTTCTAAAGATTCTAAAGCTTTAAATAAATTGAATTCCAGACGTTTTCGTGCTTTAAGTCTGTCTACTTATAGGCCAGTACATTTAGCCGGAAATGACCCTTGACCCACAACTAATTCCTTGAGAAATGCTATCAGCAGTTTTAGTATCAGGAAGGTGTCCTGATTTATAGAAAAAAAGTCCTAAAACAAATACGGGGGGAAAGGGTATTTTTGGGGGATGAAAAAAAAATTCGAAAAATGAAGAAAAATCACAAAAACCAAGCGTATGTTAAACAATTCATACTTGACTTCAGTAAATCATCCAGATTGAATATTTCTATCTGGTGAAACATACTAAAAATTCTGAAGATGAAAGTTTTCTTTTATTATTATTTTTTTTTTTTTTTAATTTTTTTGTGTGAAATGAAAAAACAAGTATTAGCTTTTATAAAAAGCTTGAGTCTATGCTAAGCACACATTAATTTGTGTAGAACTAAAATGTGCAAGTTACCACAAAGTGTTAAAAAAGTCACAGATATCAAATGAGGATTTCCAAATCTTATCACCAATGTCACATAAAACAAAATTTCCGATTTTTTTTTTCACTATCAATTACAACTTATTGTACTACATGCCTACATTTACGGTTTCTTCATTTCGCATTCTAGTTTAAACTTTCATTTTACATTCTAGGTTAACGTCATGAAAAAACAATCTGCCAAGATTGCCGTCTACAAATGAAAACATTAAGAATTGGATGTGGGAAGAACTAGATAAGGGCAAATATATGTTAATTTTGCAAGTGTGAGAGCAGTCGTGCATATCCATGTGATAAACGTAAGGCAGCTTTCAGGTAATTGCTGGGTTTCAATATGCAAGTAGGCGTTCCAGTATGACCAGAGTTGGGGTGTCCTGGGGTAACCAGATGGAAAATGAAAAGTAGAACCAGTCAACAGAATACCAGTCATGACCTTTCATTAAATGCTTCCGGAGCAAAATCTATCATTAAGATTGTCTACACCCGTGGGCATAGACAATAAAGGAAAGTCGCTTAAAACAAGAAAAAATTAATATCACTGACATATATCTTAAAAGTAAATTCTTATTGGTACTTAACTTATGAAATCATTAAAGAAATGATAGTTTCTGTGCAAAAGATATATATATATATATATATATATATATATATATATATATATATATATATATATATATATATATATATATATATATATATATATATATATATATATATTTTTTTTTTTTTTTTTTTTTGGGGGGGGAGAGGAAAAAGGGAAATCAAAAGCAAACACATCAGGAAAACATGCCTATATAATTTTGACCCCCACTAACCCACTTTTATCTATATACTTGAAAAACTTGGGGTTTTGGGTTATATGTTATTTTTTCTGCTCAAAAACATAGCTTCTGAGATTGTCGATACTCAATAGAACTGCCTCATCTATGTTTTGAGCAGAAATAAGTGAGTGAGTGTGTTTGAGGTTTACATCCCGTCAACAGCAAATGTCATATGCAGTGGTTTCAAAAACATTTCGGCATCTAGATTTCAAGGAAAGATAGGAGTTTGATTTTCAATGTTATCTTAATAAAGCCCTTACAAATTTATCAAGTGTAGCAGGGGAATAATGTCTAAGTAAACGGGAAAATCCCCACTACCCGTCCATTGATGAAACCCCTGCATACGGAGACCGCCCCTCAGTTTAAAAACTAATCTGAGAGTCTGGCAAAGCCCTTGGATCGAACCCACGACTCCTGGTTTATTAGGCTAGTAGCTTATCCACTACACCATGGAGGCTTCTTTTAGCAGAAATAAGAAAAATAATGTACATGTACACCCCCTAAAACTCCCCACTGCCCCACCCACCCAGGGGTAAATGGGTAGCAGTGGTGTAAAAGTCAACTGCCTCTCCCTCGTGCGCGTGAAAACATCCGGAATGAGTGTTCGAGAGCGATTAATTAAGCTTGTGGCTTTCAACGCAATCGAACTAAAATAAATTAGTATAAACTAAAGCTCCAGTAGGAGGGGGTTTCTATCGGGTACCCACAATCTTTGCTTTTGAGCAGACATTACGAAACACACCTAAACAAAAACATTGTCAATTGTTCAGTTCAAAAATGGAATTTCAAGATAAAAAAAATGATGTTTTTCTTATTTCTGCTCAAAACATAGGTTGCGGAGCTCGACAGAACCGCCTAAACTTGGCGGTTCAATCGAGTACCCACAATCAATCATATGTTTTTGAGCTGATATAAGAAATTTAATATTTATCCCTGTACTATATAAAAGTTGGGTTCGAGGGTCAGAATTATATAGGCTTTTTTTTACCCCACCCATCTGGGCTTTGAGTAATAGATTGGGCTGCTAATGCTTCCGCACAGAACTGATACCGACCGCATATTCATGAGTACTGCTAAACCGCTGAGAATATCCAGAAAAGTTGCTGCGAGTCAGCCTGTTCATGCATGTAAACCCTTTTGGATTCATTGGGCGGCAGGGATTGAGATGTCATTTCATCTCAATGTCAGGTAAAAGTCCCACAAACTTGGAAGCAACGTCTCGTTTTCGTGATGAATAAGAAAACCCTCAGAATTTTTCTCTGGATTTTTTGTGGGATGATCAAATCTTCCAATAGATTTGAATATGCGTGTTTTCGTTATGTTTCTTATGACCCCAACTTTAAAAAAGTTGGAGGGGCATATTGTTTCTGGTTCGTCCATTCGACTTTCCGTTACGCCTTAGATGCATAGCATAACGCAAGAAACTTGCATGCTAGGGTTTTGAAATTTCATATATCGATTCTTCATGGAAAATTAGCTAACGCGTAATTTTTCTTATCCGAGTTATGCCCCTTTCAAAAGTTAATGCCCTTTGAATTTTTTTTATAAAATCTTGTCAGCAAAATATCTCAAATCTATTGGAGCTAGAGCCTTGTAAGTTGGTGACGAGTAGATGTCCTGATAAACGTTTGACTAAATTCTGAAAAATACTTTGTGGCTAATGGCCCTTTGTCACTTTGGGTACATTGTAGGCCTATGCTTTGTGATGCATAGCAAAACTTTAGAACCTTGTATGCCAGGGTTTTGAAATTTCATATATGGATTCCTCATGGCAAATTAGCTGAAAGATATTTTTTCTCATCCGGATTTTGCCCCTTTTAAAGTTGTTTGAGTCAACCTTTGTGTTCAGTCAGTTGTGCGCAATGTTGGGAGAGAAAATTTGTAAATCAATTTCAAGGGGGTACACCCCTATTATTTTTCCTGCCTGTAAAAAAGTCAGCGGCCAATTTCTATTGCAGTAAGTAGATAGAACAGTGTTGCAATTGTTCTCATTGTGATTTTTGAGTGGTTGTTTCCACTAAGTCACACATAGCTATCAAAATCTTACGTGAGCCATGTTACCGGAATATGTATGCACATATTTACGATATTAATTCAGTTGAATCTGATGGCACAAATGTGCTTCCATTCATTAAAATTTTGTCATGAGACATTGACAAATGTATTTTCCGACCAAAACAAAAATGTTTATTCTTACAACTTGAACATAGATCTTGTTTATCAATAGCATACAAGGAAAATATAAATGGCATGTATTAAAAAATAGAATGTAGAAAGACTGCACTTCATCAATTTCTGACGTAAGTTTTGTTTTTGTTGACGTCATTTGTTTGCGCGTGAGGAGCCCTACAGCCGGTAAAACAGTGTATGGTGCTGTTATCTGGTCATTACTTATTTAATGCTTTTTTCTGAGAACTGGCACGGATATTTTTGAGGACTTTTTTTTGGTAATTAATATAACATAGCCCTGGGTTTTGATGTTAAAAGAATTTCTCAAGGAATTAGTTGGACCATAAAAATTGAAGTACCTCGCCTATTATGATTTCTCATAATCGTATAAAAGACAAAAACTTTATGATTAAATTGAAGATTCCCTCTATCTTGCATACAATGCAAGGCATCATTTTTTTTCTCTTCTAAAAAGCATAACCATTCTACTTTATGGTCAAGACTGAAAGAGTGTGAAGCTCTCGCCTTTCTACTTTATTCAATATTTGCATAAGATTTGGTACTAAGTTATGAGACAAAGTGTGGGTATTCCGAAGGACAAGAATTGCGCACCCCTTGTGGCTGATCAGTTCTTGTTTTGTTATGAAAGAAACTTCACGATGTCCCTTTCCGTTGAAAACCAGTCTGAATTAATTTAAGCATTTAGCTCGACATCTGGATATTTGGATAATTTATGAAATATCTATAATATCTATTTCGATGGTTAGATCCGCCGAATTTAAACCTTAGAACTTCAGTTAAATAAAGCACATTCTTATGATACAGAGGCCCCCTTTTTGGATTTACATCTATCTATTGAATATGGTTTGTTTTCTACAAAATTAATGATAAACGCGATGGTTTTGATTTTGAGATTGTAACATTGCCTTTCTCGGATGGTGGTATTCCACAATTGTGGGGCATCACATGACGTTTAAATAAAAATCAAAAATGAGTTCCTTTAAGAGCAATGAAAACATTCATAAGAAAGAAGATGGGCCATACTACGTAGTTTCGGCTAATAAAGCCTCAACAGTGACCCTGTAATGATCCGGCAAAGATAGCCAGAGGACAAAGAAGAGGAGGTGGATGTAAGGGACCGAGGTGACAGGAAACTGAATGTAAACTTCGCAAAATATTCGTTTTGCCAGAGTGTCTAGTCATGAAACTGACCTCAACGCTCGTAATAAATGTTAACTGCTAAGCTTCTTAATCAGGGCTATCGGTATCATAAAATACGCCAAGCCATTTCTAAATTTTATAGACGTCATTCCGATTTAATTTCAAAATTCAATCTGGGACTTATAATCTTTTTCTGCACCAATGTCTTTTTGAACCCGGATTTTATGGTGACTTCAGAAAAATATACTTGCAATGACTTGAGTACGGAATTTCGTAAAACCATTCTTCGATATAAAATATTGGGCACAACACAAATGTTATATCACAGACTGCATGCATTGTAGTTAAACCAATCACGGTTGACAACCTCCCTCTTTAATCGCATACCGTTGGGTCAGGCCTCAGATTCTATGACGGTTCCAGCGTAAAGGCCTACCGAGAATTAGAATTTACGTTTATGTTATATTGGTTGGTGCCTGATGGTCTGTCTCTGCCCATCGGAGTCAAACTGTTGGTTTTCTTTTGCTCCAGCATTTCAGTGGCTTATTGCTGTCGAGTCCTCGCCGTTGTTTCATCTGTGTGTGTGTTTTTATTTTTATTATTATTGACTGTTTGTTTTGTTTAACCCTTGCGCGTCATTTTGTGACATCTCCCATAGAAAGAGGGAAAGGTGATAGAAAACAAAGAAGAGGAGGTGGATGTAAGGGACCGAGGAGACAGGAAACTGAATGTAAGTGCAGAAACAGAAGAAATTACAACATTTCCCCAGCAGGCCATAAACTACGCAAAGCCTTTTCAAACTTTTGTAACCGGACTAGAATGATGAGACGGCCGAAGTGCTCGGGATCGGCTGATCCCGGTCACTATATATCAGATACCTGCTACACGGCAGATCGGTCGCCAACAATTCTCAGGCACCAATCAAGCGCGTAACAGTCACCTGCCCGATAGGCTAAGATTTAAGCCCGATATAAGAATCAAACAGCAGACCAGTCAACTATGCAGTTAACCGACCCGAAGTTAGATCTCACGCAACGGGGTGGTTACTGCCCCTAAAATTCGGACACTGGGTGTAGGAAATAAGTGTTATGAGTCAGTAAGACAGAAGACATATTAACATGAAAAATGTAAATATATTTTAGCTGTCTAGAGAATAAATAATTTCAAATTTCTAGGTTGAAGATTTCATCTGCAAAGAGAGAAAGGCACTTTGTTAGTTATTGCACATCATGACATGTTTAACGAAGGTTTCCTTTTTGAAATATGAAACTGTTGGTGCGCAACAGTCATAATCAACTACACAATGAAGCAGACTAACTCTTCACGAGAAGCATTACCAACGAAGGAAATTATTACTTCTTACACAAAAGAAACCCTTCATCGAGCAAAACCTCCCTATAAAGAAACCAGTCTACTGTCAAACTTTTGTTAAGACAAAGCAAACTAGATCTTCAGGAGAAGCATTACCAACGAAGGAAAATATTACTTCTTACACACAAGAAACCCTTCATTGAGTAAAACCTCACTATAAAGAAACTAGATTATTGTCAAGCTATTGTTTAGAAAAAGCAAACTAAATTTCTAAGATAAAAGTTACAAATGAAGGAATTTATGAAACACTTCACTAAATAAGCTCTTATTCTTATGCGAATTTCATCCTTATGATAAGAAAGAAATTAGTTTACAAACACCCCCAACATTCTGGCAGAATGCATATAGGGGTGCATGTCAAACCCAAGGGAACAAGATAACCACCTGTACAGGCAGTATATATCTTTCCCCAACTGCTGGAGTGATCCAAGCTGTGATATCTCTATCTCTTGCCCTCAAAATCGCCACAAGTCTATTGGAGCAATATTATATCATTAACATTTTCACCATAGATGCAACTTTCGTTATAAAGTGATATGAAACAAGACGATTCCTTTGCTCAAAACCTAATAGAATGTATAAAATAGTTTATTCTTCCAATTTCTTTACCTTTGCAAGAAAGTCGACACGTCATAAATTCACCCACTGCACCAAGTCGTTAACACGAAAGACATAACGTCAAATAAAGGGAGAGAATCCCAGAAACCGTACCGAACTGTCGACTTCGGAATACTCGAGAGTTTCCGTAAGTTTCCGAAGAAGCAGACGTAAACCAAAGGGTGTAATTTATGAGTGGCGGCCTTCCAACAAAATATCAACGAATCGGGGCGTTGATACTTGACCAGAATAGGCAAGTACGACGGAAAAACACATAGATTTATAAAATACACTAACTATAAGTTATATCTCCGCAGGAGGACGGAATTAAAGATGAACCAAAATTGTCGTAACATGGAGAGTGAACATAAGTTCGGACATCACGAACTTCGACAATATTTCTTTATAGGATTTACAATGTCCGTATGGATCACCTACATAACCCATAAGACATCGTAAACCCAAACTGCCACACTTTTATAGACGCCATTCTGATTTAATTTCAAAATTCAATATTGGTCTTAAATCTCTTCTGCAACAAGGTCTATCGGAACCCGAATTTTATGGTGACTTTGTATATAAATTCAGAAAAATATATAATCGCAATGACTTCACCACCCAATTTTCTAAAATCATTCTTTGATATAAAAAGATTGGGTACAACATGGATGTTATACGACAGACTGCATGCATGGTACTTAACCCAATCACGGTTTGCAACTTTTCTTCCCTCTTTAATTGCACGCCGGTGGGTCAGGCCTCAGATTCTATGACGGTTCCAACGTAAAGGCTTATTGAGAATTGAGAGATCTAATTCAAGGTAATGTTGGTTGATGCCTGATGCTCTGTCTCTGGTCGGGCCCATCGGAGTCTAACTGTTGGTTTTCTTTTGCTCCAGCATTTCAGTGGTTTCTTGCTGTCGAGTCCTCACCGTTGTTACACCTCTGTGATTCTTTGATTTTTTTGTGTTCATGGAGATATTGCACTGATGAGTTAGGCGGCCTTCATGCGGACTGAACAAATTATTTGTCTAAATCGCGACGGAAGACGGAAGTAAGGGCGAGGATTGTGGCCACGTAAAATCGATTTAAGCCCCCACCAGTGGAAATCTTTCCACTGACCGTTCCAAGGCGGTTCTTCTGTGGTGGTTTATTTATGTTGTTTTTTGTAACTAACTGTGTGTTTCACTTGTGTATTTTTATTTTGGATAGCCGTGTGGCCATTTTGTTGGAAAGTAACTGTCCTTATGGCCTTCCTTTGTTTAGGTTTCCAATATGGTCTGGTCGCTTAATGTTTGTGTTTCTTTCCCTTTGGTGTCTTTGATGGGTGGAGTAAATTAATTGTATCGATTCCTGATCTTTGTTTTACTTCTACCTTGTCCAACTATGAGCCAATATCAGCTTAACGCCCCATTGACGAAATGTACACTCACCTTTGCCTCACCCAACCGCTCCCTTCATTTCTGTGGTTGTTTATTTTTTGTGTTCTCGGAGATGCTGCACTGATGAGTTAGGAGGCCTTCATGCGGACTGAACAAAGTAACTGTCTTAATCGCGACGGAAGTAAGGGCGAGGATTGCGACCGCGTAAAGTCGATTTAAGCCCCCAGTAGAATTCGTGTCACTGACCGTTCAAATGCGGTTCTTCTGCCGTGTTTATTTTTGTTATGGTTTGTCTTTGAGTGTGTACATCGCTCATATTTTGGGGGGAAATAACTGTCCGTTTAGCTTTCCACTATTGGTATTCTCATAAGGGTCTAGTGATTTCATGTTTGTGTTTCCTTGCCTTTGGTGTCTCTGATGGGAGCTATGGGTTAATTGTATCGATTTCTGATCATTGCCTTCCCTTCTGTTTTGTTAACATGATGGAATGGATACGCATATACACAAATGACAAAGCTGCTCATGTGTATGCTGTATTAGTGTACCAGTAAATATGGAAACTTGTATAGAAGCCAAACATTCCAAACGTTGACTCCAGTTTCATATATAAACGAAACTACCAATCTCTTGCTATGACAACCACTCGTACTAAGGAAACGAAAAATCAGTAGAACTGATACACCTATCATCTTTTAGCGAAAACAAACAAAAGTAGTTGTCCTGTATCATCGGAGGGGAGTCAACATCATGTGAACCCAGTAAACATGTTTTATTTTGTAAGCAAAGCGGGTTACGAAAACACGTCTATACAAATTCATTGCAAATTTTACCGCCATGGAAATGAAACATTAAAGATGAACAATTTTGATATTTTTTCTTATTTCTGCTCAAAATGTAGGTTGTGGGCACTCGTAAGAACCGCTTCATCGAGGTGGTTCTAATGAGTATTGGTACTAATGAGTACTAATAATCTATATTTTAGAGCAGAAATAAAAAAATAAGGTTTACCCCTGCAAATCTCAGTTTTGCTATATTCAAGTGGGGTTCAAGGGGGTTAAAACTATATAGGCGTGTTTGGCTAATGGGGTGTGGTGTGATAAACTTACGGAAGCATTCCTGTCAATCCAGGTTTTTTAATCATTGTGACAATTAGCACTGGTCACCAGTCAATAGAATATACGATTCAACTAGTCATAATACTACTACTACTAATAATAATAATATTAATCGACCTTATTTATAGAGGGTAACACATTTAGTAAACTAGTTCTAATCTTCCATGTGGCCCTCTTTTCCTGGGTAGAAACCAGTACTACGCAATGTGGATAAAGTCTCTTGCTCAAGGAAACAACACTTGCCGCTCGTGGGGATCGAACCCGGTGCCTCTCGATTCCGAGTCCGATACTTTACCACTGCACCACAGCGTTCCGCATTGATCTTTTCTTAAATGATTCCAGAGCAAAAGTAAAACTTAGGTAATCTACGCCCAAGGATAACACGGGTGATATGTTAATAGACTATAACATTCAACTATTCATGACCTTTTCTTAAATGCTTCCGAAGCTAGTGTACGCCTGGGCGTAGATAACTATCGCAGAAAATTAAAGCACGAGTTGTTGCTATTTTGAATAATAATAATAATAATAATAGTAATAATAATGATAATATCAGTATCATATCGCGCACCTGCACGACATCTCGTACGTCACCGCGCTACAGAGACGTCAGAAACAGCATGATCGTCCGGATAAAAGTTTCTCAGCACTTTACATTTTGTGTGCAGCTACGCCGTTTGTTTTAGCTTTACGATTCATTTTGAGGTTAAACAGCAGTGCGAAATTATTCATACGTCCATTCGAACCAGGAAAGAATCTAGCTGAAATTTCTGACAGTACAGCAATAAAATAACAATCCTACATGGGTGTGAGGGGGGGGGGGTGGATCACAGGGACCGGTTTCAAGCTTTTTGAGAGGAAAGATATACTATCCTATAATAATATAGACAAGGGCACCTTCGGGAAAATATGACCAGTCTTAAATGAAGTTGTGTAGCTTTGGCAGTTTGTAACACACAAGTCAAAATTCTTGTCACACATGTAGATAGCACATTTATGTATACAGTAGTACCTGCTATGTCTAATCTAGTCTTCACGGTATTGAGCAACGCCACACATAATCTCCAGAATTGCTAAAAAGTGACAGCGTGTAGCTAAGCCTGTCTGCTCTCTTCCAAAGAGATTCCAAAGTTTTCCAGGGCACAACACAAAGAAAGTTTATATCCATGTCCAGAATTTTCACCAATACCAATCACCTGTGTCCATAATTTCAATAAACACTTGTAAATACTACTCCAAATCTTGAAAACAATAACAATTTTGACATCTCCTGGCTCTGGAAGCCATTTTTGGAGCCATTAGAAAGGAGCGATTTCATTGGTTAAAAATCTCAACAATTCAAATTGGCCAATGAAAAAATAACCTAATGCTATTACATCATGATTTATTTACTCCTGTTCTGTAAATAAAAAAATGGCCGCGAGTTTGAGCAAATGGACCCAGAAAAATGAAAGATGTAGGGTGGATATACAATTCCGTCCGTCGGCTCACTCTCCGGTATCAGGAATCGAGGTACAGGCATTTCAATCTACGCCCTTACCCCCATGTAAGATTCTTCCTCTTGCATACCTTTCTTTTCTGAGAGCGTTTGTGTTCTATAATGCAGTCAAATCGATTGTCTTCGTCACACGTATTCTATTGGTAATACTGTGGCATGTTTTATTTATTTTTATGTCACTCAGCGGCGTGCAATGGAATTTAACTAAACGTCCGCCTTCGTCTTATTGTACCATTGCACCTCAAACACGTGAACATTCTCGATTTGTATCCTGTTCCTGGGTAGGATAACCTGAGTAGGATAAGAATTTCTCATAGTTAAGTCCAGGATTCCCTTTTCTGGGTCCATTTGTTCAATCTCGCGGCCTCGTTAGCTTAACGAGCTCGTAAGTGGTCAAATTGTTAATTGTTCTAGCAAATTAAACACCTAAAATTTTCTTATTTTTTCAGAAAAATATGTGAGCAGCTTTTGCATTTGCAAAAGCTTCTTACATTTTTTTTTCAGCAAAAATATTAGTATTTTCACCATATTGAATGATCACAGTTTTAACGATATGTTAGCAAACGACGTCGTTTGTTTGGAACAATTGGCCTCTAGTGTGAAAAAATAATAACTTGCAGTGTGACTTTTTTCTGTGTGCAAAGGGGTGTATGTTTGTCATTTACACTTAGTCATGCAAATAAGGTGTCTGAAAAGAAGGTCCGTCTGTAAAAAACACAATACGTATTATAGGTCAGCAGACGGTATTAATATAATCGCGTCTGAGAGTTTAATAACGCCATCTAATAATTTCGATAATCCACTAGTGAATTAAATATGCAAATTAGTTTGATACGCCCCGTAACGTTATATGTACGACGTCCTTAACGACGTCGCGTTTACTAATGGCGCAATATTGACATTTTCGTAAAACAATCGTGAATAAAATTGGTTTTAAATGTCATATGATAACTAGAATCTTGCATTCGTATTGCTGTAGTATTGAATTTATTAAACTCTTTGAGGAAAAGACATAAAATGCTCGGCGCAGCCCCGAATTTTATCCCTTTTCCTCAACTCGTTAAATAAATTCATTAATACTTAAACACTCATGTAAGATCCTCTATGTTATTAATCAAGTGATTTCATATTGGCCCAGTTACAGGTCCGAGGTCTGCTGTATTGACCCAGTCCGAATGCCGATGCTAATACAGCTGACCGAGGACCTGTAACTTGGTCAATACGAACAAAAAAAAAACTGATTAATGACAATATTATTAAATGACAATTAAAAACATGATTATTGATTTTTGACCTCAGTGTTAATACAGATGACTTCCGGACAATACAGGATAGTCAACTAATAAAGGTCAATACCGATAGCAGCATTATTCGACCCCCGTTATTAGGTAAGAAAATACTGCAGTAATACTGCATTGTCCGTGTATTGTCGTGTCCCTTTCCATATACAAGTCTTTTGCAGTTATCAACCTTTCACCATTCTTTCTTCATTATTCCGAATATGTAATAATATCAGTCAGCTTTCCTTTCACGTTTCCTGTATTGCCAACTCGACTGGTTTCTGCAATTTTTACAACTTCTATCGTTGGATCCCCTGTCATTCCGATGCTGCGAAGAACGAGAAGGCGGTCTCCAACACGTCCTGCTCTCCCGACAACCTGGTAACACGAAAACACGCCTATACAAATACATTGTAAGCCAGAAAATGACAACTGCTCCGAAAAAAAGAACATTTTAAAATGAAAAAAAAATGTGATATTTTTCTTATTTCAGAAATAAGAAAAATAAGGTATGCCTCTGTAAACCCAAGTTTTACTATATAAAAGTGGGTTCAATGGGGTCAAAATTACACAGGCGTGTGTTCGTGATGAAACAAAAACGAGCAAGCTAAACACAAAAAGTTAAGGAAAATATAAGTGGGTGTTTTATCATGGAAAAAGTTATGCTGCGTTCGTTATTTAGAATCGCCTCGATGAGGCAATTCTAATGAGTACAATCTTCTTGTCTGCATTCTATATATGCATCGTGCCTTCTGACAAGGCGCTCTGAAGAAACCCCCAGTGACTCAAAGTACTCATGTAACGAAGATATATTATTTCTCCCAAAGGTGACCGAGCCATCGAAGTTTCCATTACGATAATAACACACCAGTGCCACATCATGCATTTTTTTCACATCTCCAAAATGGATACTAAAATTTTCTGGTGGAAATCCGTGATATGTTTCCTATTTATACGGCTGTTACAACACATAATGAAGTAATGTAGTAATTTCTTCATTTTGAAATTTTTACTTCATTATACGTTGGCATAGTCGATACGAAATGAAATAAAATGTAGATTTACTTCATTATGCGTCGATACTAAGAGGTTTGCGCAAAATGAAAGAATTATTTCATTTTGCGGTGATAGGTGGCATACTTAATTTTACTTCGTTATGCGTCGACAGTTTGTTTGTTTGATTTGAGGTTTAACGTCACCGTCAACACTATTCAGGTCATTTTGGAGACGTTGCTTCCAATTTTGTTGGACTTTTACCCGACATTGAGATTAAATGACATCTCAATCCCTGCCATCCAATTAAACCCAAAAGGGTTTATATGCATGGATGGGCCGACTCGCAGCAGTTTTCCTGGGCAGGCTTAGACCTTCTAAGCAGATAACCAGTACTCATGTGCGGTCGGTATCAGCTCTGTGTGGAAGCATCGTACAGCCCATCTATTTCTTCAAGCCCCGATGGGCGGGGGCGAATATGCGTCGACAGTATGAGGTCGGTTCTAAATGAAAAAAAATGCACATGTATTTTACTTTGAGAGATGGCACACGTTTTAAAACATCACAGAAACAAAAGTAACCCAAATATTTAAGGCTAAAACATGGATGTGGCAACTTTTATAAGTAGAATGACGGCGCATTATCAACAGAAAAGGAGCGAGGAAGGTCGAAAACATGTGGTGAGAAGTTTATATAAAAGTATGCAGTTCAAGAAGCCAGTCGTTATGACGTAGGCCAAGAGCTCATGTGATGAGCTCTTGCGACATTCAGTGTGCTCTTGTGGAAGACCATCTTTGGGACTGTTCAAATGTGGTCTTAAAGACCACTTTTGAACTGTCTCAAATGTGGTCTTTATATTGGAATATACCTGTATTGGTTCCTACGTTTTTGGTCTCCTTTCGTAGACAGCTATGTTCTTCCATCATTACTTCATTTTGCGTCGCTATGGTGCATATCAACGCGAAATGAAATAATTGTTTTACTTCATTTTGCGTCGCCTACGCCAACGCATAATGAAATAAAAAAAAATCAAATGAAGAAATTACTACATTACTTCATTATGCGTTGTAACATACGGCAAATATAAGTTGTGGCTAGTCGTTAGAACCGCTTCATTAAGGCGGTTCTAATGAGTACCAACGACCTAAGTATAGGAGTAGAAATCAGCAATATAATTTATTCTACTGTAAATCCCAGTTTTGTCTATAAAAAGTGGGGTTTAGGGGCGTTCATTTCAATGAATTGTTCACGTGATGTGATGATTACAACTTTCTGGGGCTTGGAAAAAAGGATTCTTATAACCCATTGTTTGTTAGTTTGTTTGTTTGAATTGAGGTGTAATGTCCCCGTCAACACTATGTAGGTCATTTTTGAGACGTTGCTTACAATTTTGTGGGACTTTTATCCGGCACTGAGATGAAATGACATCTCAAGCCCTGCCATCCAATGAAGCCCAAAGGCTTATATCCATTGGAAGTCCGACTTACACTAGTTTGCCTGGGCAGTCTTAGTCCTTCCAAGCGGTTTGCCAGTCCTCGTGTGTGGCCAGTTTCAGCTCTGGGTGTGGCAACATGCAGCCCAATCTATTTCTCTAAAACCTGATGGGCGGGGCGACAAAATTCCAAAATGAATCAATAACACTAATTTTTCGTAAGTTCTTAACCCTTGTTCTGCTGAGCCCGGATATGTCTTATCTGTCAAATAATGTAGATCCATATCAGATGGCTTCTGAAGAAACCATCTGATCAGGATCTACATTGTTTGTCATTCGGATTGTGAATTTGTTGCAATAATTTGCATAAGGTAACCTGATTGGTTGATAATCAGTAGTGGGTGTGGCATATTTAAATTTTCAACAGGTCAAGGATTAAAGAAAAAAATTGTTGTGAGGTTTTGCCCGGATGTATTATTCCGCGATGTTATATATTACGCGTTATTTTGGAATACTATTTCAAAAAGCTACAATCCCACTGCACACACCCGCCTATCGGGGCTTGGAGAAATAGATTGGGGTACATGGTGTTTCAACGCCATTATAGGATCTAAGCTCACCCAGGCAAAGTGGTACGAGTCGGACAGTCCATGCATATAAACCCTATTTGTTTCATTGGGCGGCAGGGAGGGAGATGCCATTTCATCTCAATGTCGGGGAAATTCCAACAAAATTGGAAGCATCGTCGCCAAAATAACATAAAGAGTGTTGACGGTGATGTAAAACCTCAATTCATACAAACCAACAAGAGGATTCAATTATCGTGTTCAATCACAGCTGTTTCAACGACATTAAAGCGTCCGTTTAAATAGTCTGAAACGTTTATTTTATTTCGATTAGCCCACATTCTAACCAGGAAACACTTCAAGGGTGACAACTTCAGCAAAGATTTTCTGTCTCCCATGTCAATAAAGGTCAACCTTTCAGATTAGATCCCTTTTTTCGGTGCGATAGAGCTTAAAAAAGCGAACAGGCAGTCCCAAAAGTTGTCTCCCTTTGAAAAATGGAGAAAAATCTGCCAGGTGTTCCCATTCCCCCTAAATGGCAAATGGACTTGTCCAATGTATAACAGTTGGAGAGTCCACCAGTATGCAACGGGCTAAACAAACAACTCAAAAGACGTTTAAAGAGTTATCAATCATAATGAGTGAAAGAATGATAAAAAAAACGAAACGCCAAGAAGACAGGTTCCGAGATTTTTTTTTTTACATGTTAATTTCGCCTGAGCATGAAATTTGTCCTGCTCTTAATTTTTGAATCCCAACAACTTTTGGCAATTTTTTTTTTAAGTTTGTCAACAGGACACAACACCAGTCTTTGCCGATTTGTATAGCAAAATTGTCTAATTTGATTGTATGTTAATGAATAGCATGCTCCGTTGTGTTTAGCATGCATAATCATTTTATAATTTCGGGAAAAGAGCATGCAGTTATAAATTCGAAGAAAGTGTAGAACCGTCACGCGTCACTGACAGGCGATAATGACAAAGCGAAACCGGAACCCTGGAAGGGACATGCAATTTATTTTTATATGTTGTGCGGACAAGATAATAACTTGTGTGCACAATATATTATCTTGTGCGAACAATATAATGCATGTACCTTGTGCGGACAAGTTATTATCTTGCGCGCACAATATAATATCTTGTTAACACAACTTAATATCTTGTGCGCACAACTTAATATCTTGTGCGCACAAGATGTTATCTTGTTTGCAAAATATAGATCTTGTCCAGACAACATAATAACCTGTGCGCAAAACTTATTATCTTGTTCGCACAACATAATATCTTGTACGCACAACATATTTAAAATAAAATTGCATGTCCCATCCCGGGTAGCGTAATAACCATACCAAAAGGGTATTTAGGCTAATTTTAAAGCGTTAAAATACGCAAGGCAGAGCCTACATGACGATGTATGTAACCCGTAAAGATGCATATCAGCATTCGCATCCACACAGACTACATGCTCATGATAAGGTACAACATTCGGAAAACATGTCCGTGCGAAATGATGGCGTCCAACATGATGTCAGAAATTACACATTTTGGGTGAAAATGAGAACATCTTTCTTATTTCTGCTTTCAAGATAGATTATGGGTGCTCGTTAGAACCGCCTCAATGGGGCCGTATGTCAAGCTCAGGCATAATTATAAGCAAATCATATTTTAGGGGTACATTGGAATTTGTTCTGAAAAGCGGAATTGCACAATAGAACATTCATTATGTCCACCACACAAATCTCTAAATCCCACTTTACGTAAAGAAAACCTTATTTATAGGGTAATACACATTTTGTTTTCTTATTTCTGTTCCCATACATAGATTGTGCGTACTCGTTAGAACCGCCTCATTGAGGCGGTTCTTACGAGAACAAACAACCAATGTTCTGTGCATAAATAAGAAAAATATCCTTTTTTTATAAAAAATAACCGCTTTTGACATATGAATGAGTATACTAAGTCCCACGGAAGCGTTAGTACAATATTGGCTCGGCGAACATGTACGTATTCGGTCTGAATACACTCTTCCCTGACTCGTACTGAGTCTCCGAATCAGTGTCCATCATATATAGCAAGCAATGAATACTAATCAGTAATCAGACTGGATGACCAGATTGATCCCAGCATTGCATCACGAAAACACGCAGTTATTTATATTTTACCCCCTTAAACCCCACTTTTATATAGTAAAACTGGGGTTTACAGGGGTACACATTATTTATTTTGTTTCCCATTACGATAACCCATGCGAAATAGTGTTTTTTAACTTCCCTAAAATGACTACATTTCAGATTAAAATCAGTGATATTTTTCTTATAAATGATCAAAACATAGGATGTGGGTGCTCGTTAGAACCGCCTTATTGAGGCGGTTCCAACGAGTACCCACAACCTATGTCTTGGAGCAGAAATTAGAAAAATAATGTATACCCCTGTAAACCCAAGTTTTCTCTATACGAAGTGGGGTTTAGGGGGGTCTTCATTTCACGGACGTGTTCAAGTGATGCGATCAAAAACATATATTGTTGGTACTCGTTAGAACCAACTCGCCGAGGCGTTCTAAAGAGAACCCACGATCTTGAGCAGAAATATGAGAAAATTTTATCTTTTTTATCTGAAAATTTTCCGCTTTTAGTGATAAAATTTTCAATGTATTGTACAGTAAAATTCCTTTATTAAGACCACCTTTGGGACTGTTCAAAAGTGGTCTTTAGGACCACTTTTGAACAGTTCCAAAGGTGGTCCCTGACCAGAGGACATTGTATGCAGAAAATGTGAAGAAAGAATAACTGCACCCTTCTTAATAAGCTTTTTAAAGCAGAATTAGTCTTAATTTTAGGTGGTCTTTATAGCGGTATTTCACTGTATTTGAATAGACGAGTTTTCATAAAGGTTTACATATGTTCAAAGACTGAGTTTCTCTTGGAAAGGCCAACCTAACTCTTACGTACCCCTCCATCCATATCGAAGGCATGGTTACCACGTGGCTTTAGGTTCAAGAAGTCTTTAAGGGCTGTCTCATAAGTTCCAGTCTTTCTATGAAGTCTCAGCTTCTCTCCGGTAGGGATATTTGTGGTTCCCTTTAACAGAGTCTTCAATCCTAGCAATCCTGCAAGTGCTGCATTTCCTGGAATGAACGTTTCCTATCGTGCGTGTTTTGAATTGTTCGTCCCACCAACAGCTAAGGCCATACGGAGGCGGGACCTCGGTTTAAAGACTCATCCGATAGTTTTTTTTTTTTTTTTTTTTTTTTGGTTTGGGTTTTACGGCCCTTTCAAGATTATTTCACTCATATCGAGCCGATCGTTAATCATAGGTGGGCGAAAACCGGAGTACCCGGAGAAAAACCACCTGACCTTCCGTTGCAGAACTTGGCGTCTCACACGTGACCCGAGCGAGGCTCGAACCCACGGCGGTGAGAGACCTAATGACTAAGAGTCAGCGCTCTTATCTATTAGGCCACGGAGGCCCGTCATCCGATAGTTTGGAGAAGCCCAGTTTTCTGTTGTAATTGAATGGAGTGATGTTGTTCTTTTAGTACCTTGAAGTCTTCCTACCAGATACGAGCATAACGCGTGTGCTAAAACGGGCCCCTTCATATCCCAGAACATGCATACGTCGAATGAAAACAACATATTTCTTTTTTTCTTCTTTTTAGTCCAGCCATAGTTTTGAATGCTCAGTGAGGCGGTTCAAACGAGTATCCACAGCCTATATACAAAACATAGGGTGTAGATGCTGGTTATAACTGACTCGTTTAGGAGGTTCAAACGAGTACCCACAATGTATGCTTTTGACCGAAATTTTCATGTTCTGGATAAATAAACCTAAATTTAATTAATAAAAAAACGTGCATGTATTTGGACAACATCGTGTATTTTTGTGTGTGTATGTGTGTGTGTGTGTGGGGGGGGGATATCTGCACTTTGCTTTGGTTTGTTTGTTTGTTTGGATCTAAACGGCCCAGTCAACATTTATGTCATATTGAACTGGTCAGTTTACCTAACCACACTTTTCCTGGACAGGCTTATTCCATCACGTGAACGAGTCCGTGAAATGAAGACCCCACTAAACCCCACTTTATATAGAGAAAACTGGGGTTTACGGGGGTCAACATTATTTTTCTTATTTCTGTTCCAAGACATAGGTTGTGGGTACTCGTTAGAACCGCCTCATTGAGGCGGTTCTAACGAGCACCCACAACCTATGTTTTGAGCATTTATAAGAAAAATATCACGGTTTTTCCATCAGATTAGTAGCCATTTTGGAGATGTGAAAAATGCACTATGTCGCACGGGTGTGTTTTCGTAATGATAGGCAGTTCACCAGAAGAGTGTACATCTTTTTTCTCCGACAATTGAAAAATGTCCTGCTTGAATCCCTGAAAGGTATCGAATGACCGTGCAAACATTACGAAAACACGCCTATACAAATACATTGTAAACTTTACTGCCGAAAAAAAAACACGAATGTTTAAAGATGAAAAATTGTGATATTTTTCTTATTTCTTCTCAAAATATAGATTGTGGTACTTGTTAGAACCGCCTCAATGAGGCAGTTCTAACGAGTACCCAAAATATACATTTTAGAGCAGAAATAAGAAAAATAAGGTTTACCCCTATAAACCCCAGTTTTACCGTATAAAAGTGGGGTTCAATGGGGTCAAAATTATATAGGCGTGTTCTCGTGATGGATGGCATGATCAGCCTCTACGAAAGATTGTTGCCGAACCGGCAAATGTTGAACCAGCGACCACAATATCACCAGACAAACGCGTAAATCAACTGATCTACCTGGGCTTCAGTTCAAATATCAAGTTAACACGCCTATAGTTTTACCCCCTTGAACCCCACTTTATACAGCAAAACTAGTGTTTACAGAGGGAAATCTTATTTTCTAATTTCTGCTGTAAAATATAGACTGTGGTTCTAACGTGTACCCGCAATCTATATTTTGAGCAGAAATAAGAAAAATACCACAATTTTTCATTTTACAATTGTCCTCTTTCAGGAGATAAAATTTACAATGCATTGTTATAGCCGTGTTTTCGTTATGATCAATTCGCGGACGGGAGATCTGGGCCCAGGATTACAATGCGTACTTAAATTTTAAGTACCTACTTAAACTAAGTATTTACTTAACTGTCGTATAAAGTGAACTACAAAGAATTTCTTTCGTTTAAGTCGATACTTAACCAAAGAAAATACTCAAGTATTTAAGGTAACCCAGGTAGGTACCTTAACTTTTAAGATTTGACCTTGACACACGAATGTATATATCAACAACGGCAAACACGAGAGCTTTTATTTGCTCGAAATCAACGGTCATTCTCGGTAGCTCAGACGGTAAAGCGTTTGCATCATATACAAGAGGCACTTGGTTCGGGTCCCGGTCGAGCCACTTTTTTTTCCTCCTTGTAGCGCAAGTCGACTTGGCGATGAGGTATAAAACAACTGGGATTTCTCCCTTGGTGTGTCACAGTTTTCGACCGTTAGAGCTGTATTAAAACTTCCCTTTACATAATACTGTATAATACTGGTAACAGGGCAACAATGTATTGTTTGGTGTAGGAAGGTTCTTACAAGCGAAAGGGGGTCTTAAACGACTTGGTAGTTTTTGTCAGGGTAGGTGTGTGTATGTTTGATTGATTGATTTTATGTTGAATGTCCCCGTCAACTATATACAGGTCTTTTTGGAGACGTTGCTCCTATTTTGGGGGACTTTTACCCGACATTGAGATGAAATGACTTCTCAAGCCTCTCGCCCAATGAAACCAATAGGGTTTATAAGCACTGACGGTCCGACTCGCGCCACTTTTCCTGGACATGTCATAGCTAGGGGCTTGAATTATGAAAAAAAAAAAGAAAAAAAAAAAGATTCAAGCCCCTATGGGCAGGGTTAGATCCTCTAAGTGGGTAACCAGTACTCGTGTGCGGTCGGATTCAGCTATGCGTGGAAGCGTCATGCAGCCAATTTATTTCTTCAAGCCCCGATGGGTGGGCGGGGCCGACAGGTTTGTGTGTCGGGGGGGGGGGTGGGGGGGAGGGAAGTTTGGGGAGGGAGGTAGGCGCATATCACGTTTGTCTGTTATTTAATAACTGATCCTGTGGCACAGCGGGTCCATGTTCCTACGCGTATGCATGTCCTGCTACTTTTACGCATACAATGTTCACAACCATCATATGCCGTCATTATATTCAGTGTCATGAAATAGTATGACGTCCAGTACATTTAAGAAATGACTTTTATTTTTCTGCTATTCATGAAAGTATGAATGAACAGGGTCGCCTGCAAAGTAAATGAACTCCGAAGGGGTTCATATAAACTTTGCTAGTGACCCACTGTCGATTATCATACCTTCATGAACATCGAAAAAATTTTTCTTATATTTACATTCTTTTTTCCTCATTATAAGGCAAACAGTTAAAGCTGAAAAACATTTACATGCAGTTTTCTATAAAGAGCGAAACGCCCAATTAGATCATAGAGAACCATGGTTTAGACTGGCGTCACTTGACGTCATGAAAATCATATGACTCGATGCGTTCATGGAACTATGAACAGCATTGTTTTCTATAGGTTTACATTAGTCTTTACACTGAACAACGTATGTCAGCGATGTACATTTGCTGGAATAAATGGTCAAAGTAAAGGCAATAAAATCCAATTTGAAGGCTGTTTCGTAACTTTCATATGAAAGGACCATTTGTGTAAGATTCGCGATATCAAAATTTATTAAATTTGGTTGATTTGAGATTCGTCCTCGCAACACTATTTAGGTTTGATTTTGGAAGTGTTGCTTTCAATTTTGTCGGACTTTTACCCGACATTGAGATGAAATTACATCTCAAGCCCTGTCGCCCAATCAAACTCGTATATGCATGGACGGCCCGACTTGCACCACTTTGCCTGGGCAGGCTTAAGCCTTCTTAGTGGTTTACTGGAGGTCGCGTGTGGTCGGCTTGTGCTGGTTGGGTGAGGCAAGGTGACGTGTATTTTGCATCACTGGGGTGTCCAACTGATATTGGCCACAACCAATCATATGCTTCTTATCCTTGCCTTGAAATGCTAGATACATGTAAAAATAAGTTTGAGGCGTACCACCTCCCTTGTTTGTTTTGTTTGATTTGAGGTTTAACGTCCCCGTCAACAATGTAAAGGTCATTTTGGAGACGTTGCTTCCAATTTTTTGGGACTTTAACCCGACATCGAGATAAAATGACATCTCAAGCCCTGCCGCGCACTGAAACCATTAGGGTTTATATTCTCGCACCGCTTTGCCTGGGCAGACTTAGATCCTCTAAACGGATTACCAGTACTCGCGTGCTGGTCCATTTCAGCTCTGCGTGGAAGCATCAAGCAGCCCCTCTATTTCTTCAAGCCCCGGTTGGCGGGGGCCGTCCACCTCCCTTGTAAGCTTGTGCATGTGAGTGATTGAGTGTGTTTGTGAGTTGAGTGAGTGTGAGCTTTATGCCTCATCAACTGTAAGGTAATACGCAGATAAGGACCTCATTCATAAAAAAAGACGGGGCAATCCGAGATGGAATGTACAGAGATTTTATATCCCATTTTTTTCCTTTGTTTTACTCCGACTGGAGCTACGGTTTTTCTCAGTGTTTGTCTGCACGATGTTTGATCTAGTCGTTAATGACTATATCAACTACAAACATGTATAATAATCACATCCGAAAACAATAATGTAGCCGGGGTTAAGTTTGGGTTAGTTTCTGCGGGAGTCTTCCCTGTTCTTCACCAAAGTGAAGAATATATTTATTACTGTACCAGATTGTATTGAATATAATGCAATACGCCTAACTGCATGAGAATGGTTGAATCATGGACAGACTCTATAAAACCGATTCCGCCCCCACCCCTCTGGGCTTCAGATTTGGCTACATGGTGCTTCCGGCTGCATGGTGCTTCCATGCAGAACGGAAACTGACCACACTGGCTCGAGCACTGGTAAACAGCTTAAAAGGACTAAGCCTGCCCAGGCAAAGTGATGTGAGTCAGACCGTCCACTGCATATAAGCTTTTTTGTTTGTATATTCAAATATTGTATGATTTCTTGTTTCTAAAGGGACCCCGTTTTGAATATGGAGTGGTGCTACATTGTGACCAATGTTTGTCCGCACAAATCGTGATCGAGTGTGTCATGGTTTATGTTGTGAAATGGAAACTAAACCATCATATTTTCTATTGTCTCCATTCAGTCAAACAGAAGAAGTGATTTTTGACAGATCGCGGGAAAATTGTGGGCCGCCTACATCAATGTGTAATTGAAAATTACGTGCTAATCGTCGTGAAAATTTCCGTCAAAATTACGACTTTATCCGAAGTTAAATACTTAGCTAAGTAAATGAAATAGGTGGCTTTCGAATGCACTTTTTAAGGAAATACTTTACTAAGATAAGAATTCCTCCTTAAATCGTTAAGTCGACCTTAACTTAAGTAACGATTGTAATCCTGGGCCCTGATCAGGGTTGCTGTAGGATATTGTATAGATTATCCATATAGTTTTACACAAATCATCACGAAAACACGTCTATATAATTTTGACCCCCCTTAAACCCCACTTTTATATAGTAAAACACTGGTTTACAGGGGTAAACAGTATTTTCCTTATATCTGCTTAAAAGCATAGATTGTAGGTACTCGAGTCCCCGCAATCTATGTTTTGGGCAGAAATAAGAAAAAAAATCACAATTTTCCATATTAAAATTTTCCATTTTTTGGCTGAAAAATTGACAATGTATTTGTATTGGCGTGTTTTCGTAATGACCGAGGCTTTGCACAAGATAATCTGAGTTTTTGCTCATTTTCTTTGTTTAATTGAGGTTTAACGTCCCCGTTAACACTATTTAGGAGACGTTTCTTCCATTCTGTGGGACTATATCACGAAATTGAGATGAAATGACATCTCAAGCCCTGTCGCCCAATGATACCGATAGCGCGTATATGCACTGGACGGTTTGACAGGTCAGGTTTTGTCTTTTAAGCGGTTTACCATAAGCGGTCAGGTTCAGCTCTGCCATGCGGCATGGACGCATCGTGCAGCCCAGTCTATTTCTCCTAGGCACGCTGGGTGGGGGCCCCAGTGATTGTTTAACAAACACACTGTTGTTGGCTAGGCCCAATTTTGCCATATCATGAGTAAACATGCTATGTCATTTGTAAGCAACAAATATGCTAAATGAAAGTGATACCCAGTGTCATATTCAAACATGCCTATTTGTCTCCTCTTTCATTTAGAAAACATGCCTATGCAAACACAATGTAAACTTTACCGCCGAGAAAAACAACGAAATTTTTAGATAAAAAATCTTATATTTATGTTACATCTACTTAAAATAAAGATTGTGCGTACTCGTTAGAACCGCCTTGATGAGGCGGTTCTAACGAGTATCGACTCAAAATATAGATTGTGCGCACTCGTTAGAACCGCCTTAATGAGGCGGTTCTAACGAGTATCCACAATCTATATTTTAGAGCAGAAATAACAATACTAATGTTTACCCCTGCAGACCCCAGTTTTTCTGTATAAAACTGGGGTTCGAGGGGGTCCAGAATCATATAGGAGTGTTTTCGTCATGAATAGCAGCGGAATATGATATTTCAAGTCAAAGTAAAACTGAAAAATAAGTAAGACTGGAAAGAAGAGACAGAAGGAAAAAAGTAGGAGACTTGTACAAGTCTAGGTTATCCTTGCAAGCAAGGAATACAACACAGAACTAAACGTTTAGAGTGTACATACTTTCTGGGCCAAACTACAGTCGAACTTCAATGGCTCGAACACCTTTGGGACCTCGAAAATCTGTTCGAGACAGGGGTAGTTCGAGCCACTGGGGGTTACTGCCAAGAGGCATAACGAGATACTTTTGAACAACTTTTCGATGTTCTGTGATGAAAATGTATGCTGTGTGTACTCATTAGAATCGCCTCACCGAGGCGATTCTAATGAGTACACAAAGCATACATTAGCAAGATAAAAAACTAAAATCTTCTTAATTATCTCCCACTATTGCTTATGAAGAGGATTTCCCTAGGGGCTCAAGAGCGAGTTCGACTCAGCCATGGTAAACGAGCCATCGGTGTTCGAGCCATCGAAGTTCTACTGTAGCTAGTTTCGGTCAATTATGCCTCATTAGTGGCCCTAAAATACGTTCAAATTTCCACAATGGAATCAATGATCCCAAAGGACAAGAAAATATATGCAGTACGAACAGGCTGATCTGTGTGTTCGGTGTTTTGGTAATGCCAGTAACCTATTATTCGAAATAGAGGTGGAGTTTATATATAGAGAATACTAGGTTCGTGTCTTTTGATATCAAGTTTATCATACAAGGCTTCGGCTTGCTGAGCATTTCTAAATGCGTTCTCGAAGCCGAGCCGACACGAATCGGGTATTCTATTTATCAGTTAATCCTATTGCACACTCTTACATTTTGCCAGTTTTTCTAGCAGTCCAGTTCATAGACGTATAATGTCACGTTGACCTGATAAAGCTCAGTTGTCATGAGATAGCATATCTTTATCAGGTCAATGTGTTACAATGCAACTAATACAGGGGGTAACTGATAATTTGTCTGTCCTGGTCGTAAACCACGAACACATGTTTTCTCATTATTGGGCTCATATGACAATATCATTGAGTCGGAGCACAGCATTTCCTTCAACTTACATGTGCGCTCAGCGAAAAATCAGATCAGCCTGTGCATCCATATAGACTGACCGGAGACTTAACTTGCTGCCTGAAGGAGCATTGGGTCCTTAGCTATCCTTAGAGCGCATAGCGAAGACACTGATCAGACTGCGCGGATGCGCAGGCTGATCTGAGTCTTCGCTGGGCGCACATGTAAATTGTAGGAAATGCTGTGCCCCGGCTCAGTTTTACTTCAATCTCATGAGTCAGGGACATTATATGAGCCCCGCCAAGCGAATTTGTGTCTTCGAGCATTCCGTCATGACAAATTTTAACTGCGCATGCCCAGCCATTCAGAGGGGCCAGGGATATGGCTTTCTGTCTGAAGATTCCTCTTGATTCACTATTTGTATGAGCGAGCAGCGAAGGTTCTGGCGAGACTGCGCGGATGCGCAGGCTCGCCTGAACCTTCGATGCTCGCATAGGCGATAAGTACCAAAATCGCTTGACGCGGCCCATATAGCAGAGAGACAGTCAGACACACAGGAGGTGTTTTTTTCTCATCGTTAAACACAGATGTTAAATGTTGTATTTATTATTGTTGCTGTTGTTCTTATTACTATTATTATTTTCATCATTTTGTCTTTTGCATATGATAGTGGAAGCGTAAAATAATTTAGGAAAGGATGAAAACGCGCACACATGCGGACATTTACGCAGGGACTTGCTAAGCGGGGCGTTTTCTTGTGCCGTGGCTCAGCCAATGCAAAATTTTATATATCTTACCTAATTTTATCTGCACCGCTCTTTTTAAACGCATGTCTTTGATATTGCCTGTAAAAAAATACGAATTTAACAAGAACACGAATCAGCCCCCGCCCATAGGGGCATGAAGAAATATATTGGCTGCATGATGCTTCCACGTAGAGCTGAATCTGGCCCGCACACTAGTACTGGTAAACCGCTTAGAGGATTTAAGCCTGTCCAGCAACCGCGGTGCGAGGCGGACCGTCCATGCTAATAAACCCTATTGGTTTCATTGGGCGACAGGGCTTGAGATGTCATTTCATCTCAATGTCAGGTAAATATCCCACAAAATTGGAAGCAACGTCTTCAAAATGACCTTTACAGTGTTGATGGGGACGTTAAACCTCAAATCAAACAAACAAACAAAAACAAAAAAAAACAAGAACAGGAACAAACCTACAATAGAACTCGCGCCACCAACGAAGATTCATGTGTCATTGCATGAATAAGTCCATAAAATGAACACCCGTCCCCTAAACCCCAATGTATGGGTTTTACGAGTTTCTAATTTCTACTTCAAGAAATAGCTTGTTGGTACCCGTTAGGACCGCCTAAAAGAGGTGGTTCTAACGAGCACCCACAACCTATCTTAAGAATATAAATAAGAAACAAAAAAAAAAAAAAAAAAAAAATACAAAATTTTTCTTAACACAATAACCGTTTGGAGGTATGAAAAATGCACTGTGCCACACTTGTGCGTTGTCATAATGTGAACGAGTTAATCGTACATGACTTCTACTGCCATACTAATGGGTGTGTTATTTTTTAGATGAATTGTCACCTACGTTTTTATAATTCTATCATTTACACACTGTCTTCATCAGGTAGCGCGCTACCTTGACCTGTCTTATGCAGGGATTCTGGGTATCTACCCTCGCCCATCGGGGTTACGAGAAATAGACCTAGCTGTATGGTCCTTCCACACAGAGCTGGACCTGACCACACATGAGTACTGGCAAACCGCATAGAAGGATTAAACCTGCCTAGGCAAAGTGGTGTGAGTCAGAGAGTCAGATGTATATAAAGCCTGTGATTTCGTTGGGCGGCAGGGCTTGAGATTTCATTTCATCTCAAAGTCGGGTAAAAGTCCCATAAACTTGGAAACAGCATTTAGAAAATGACTTAAATATTCTTAAAGGGGGCGTCAAACCTCAATTCAAACAAAAACCAGTTAATGTGTTTTCAGATTGAAATTCCAGTTTTCCATATTTAGAAATATGTATGAGCGATCGATAATGACATTTTCGGTTTAAAAAGTGTAAGACATAAACAGATAGTAAAAATTCAGACACAATATTAGTTCGGTTTCGTGCAAATTGGACACAATTACGTTGCATTTGTTTGTTTGATTTGAGGTTTAACGTCCCCGTCAAAACTCTAGGTCATTATGGAGACGTTCCTTTCAATATTTGGGACTTTTACCCGACACTGAGATGAAATGACATCTCAAGCCCTGCCACCCAATAAAACAAATAGGGTTTATATGCATTGGCGGTCCGACTCGCACCACTTTTCCTGGGCAGGCTTGGAACCTCATAGTGATTTACCAGTACTCGCGTGCGGTCGGTGTCAGCTCTGCGTGGAAGCATCATGCAGCCCGATCTATTTCTTCAAGCCCCGGTGGGCGGGGATCAAATTACATTGCGTTGTTAGCTTGCTACCTTTTTTACGAATCGCATAGTTATATCTATAATGAGCAGGACAGTGATGCCATAATCGTCGAAAACATTGACATTGGCAGACAATGTCAGCTCTGCTGGGCGGGGCCCTCCGGCGGGGCTTTGAGAAACAAATTTGACTGCTTGATACTGGTTAACCGCTGAGGTGGCCATAGCTTGTCCTGGCAAAGTCGTGCGAGTCGGACCGCCCATGCATGTAAACTATGTTGGTTACATTTTGCGGCAGGCTTGAGGTGTCAGTTCATCTCAATGTCTGGCAAAAGTCCCACAAAATGTGAATCAACGTCTCCAAATGACCTAAATATTTTGACAAGGACGTTAGACCTCAATTCAAGCAAAATTACATTCTGTTATACAGTCCAATCTGTATTAACCAAGCGCCTAAGGGATAACCAACACGATTTTGCCTTTTGGGGGAATCAAATACATGCTTGCTTAAGACAGATTGCGGTGGCCTATAAAACAGGTTTACTGCATTATAAAGATAATAACTCAAAGCGGTAAATGGCTTACTTATATGTGTTTCGAGAAACTCTTTTTCTTGCAGGTTTGACAGAAGCGTTACTGGAGATGGCGATACCGTTGTAAAACCTGAAAACATCACTGTTACCAGAACCAGCAACAATCCTGTAAGTACACCAATACGATAACACACACGTGCAACACAGTGCATTTTTCTCATCTCCAAAGTGGCTACTTTTCTCAATAAAATCTTTGATATTTGTGTTTTAAATGCTCTAAACATAGGTTGAGGGTGCTCGTTAGAACCGCCTCACTTCTACCGAGTACCCACAACCTATGTCTTGGAGCAGAAATAAGAAAAATAATAAATACCCCCGTGAACCCCAGTTTTCTCTATATAAAGTGGGGTTTAGGGGGTCTTCATTTCACGGACTTGTTCACATGATGATTTGAATTGAACAATATAACAAAAAACTAGTCAGCAAATAGAACTGTTCGGGTTGCCATTGGCATTAACACTGACGCACGCACGCACCAGCAACCACGCACGCAAACACACACACATATACACACAACAAAAGAAAAAACATTTTCTGGGTCCAGCTAGTTTTGGTCTCATCAGTGACCAATTTATTTGCACTAATCTAATTGAGATGGATTTTTTTTCTCTGGATGGATTTCTGTTAATCGGAAAGGAAAATCTCGATAAACACCAATTAGTCCGGGATTTGATACCAGATTTCGAAAACATTTATGCACCCGAAATGCTCACGCTTTGTTTGTGCTGTTTCATTGAGATAGAAGCCTAACCTATATGACATGTGATTATGTAGCAAATCTGGTGGGGATAGGGGTTGAAATTCTATGAGTTTACACCCATCCCCATACGAATGGAATAGTTGGATTAAATTTAACTATGCGTAGCTTGCACTTACAACTGAATGTTGATTTATTGCATCAGCCAAAATATTTGTCAATACCCGAAGATACCAAAATTCATGATATGACGTAACTACATCCGGTGTTACAATAAATTTTGACCATTGAAATTTTACCCCCAGAAATTTGGTAAATTTTACACTATTTTTGCGCTAAAGGATTTTTAGTATTTTTGTGACAATTTCTTTTTGGTCAGTATGCAGGACAGTTATTTTTGCACATGCATGTGAAACTTAATGACTCTGTGTCAATCTGGGCATGAACAAGGGACTCAGATACCTATGGACACTTTTGCTGGTTTTTCCTGATGTGTCACAGATCGTGATAAAAATCCATATTAAAACATACATAAAACCAATTATTTTACTGGCTGGTCACAGATGTATCATAACAGGGGCCAACAGATATATTTTTTGAAAAATTACTGATGACCATTTCCTTCTGGTTTTTATTTAATGAGGTGAATATACATCACCAAGCATATTTGTCAGCGATGAACTATCAAGTGATTCGCTAAACTGGTGACTTGAATCTATCAACATTTAATAAATACATTGTATATTTCAAGATTCATTATCCAAAGTTTCCAGTCCCAAACAAACATCGACATTATTATATTTTAAGCACGTAAATGTTACTGGCCACTACAAGGTCTCTATTGAAATCTTACTGGGTACCTTAATTTCTGGTAAGTCGCACGATTAAAAATAAATAGTAACCGAGCTTTAATGTAATGTAAAGCCACCCCTTAAACATTCTTCCTTCTTCCCTTTTGGTGGTATAACCTGTAAACGTGCATCTTAAGATGTCACCTCCACTTACTTTCTACCTTTTCTTTGGACAACCTGTCTTCGATAACCTTGTCCCTCTATTCGCCATTAGCTCTTAATTATCCTGTGTCTCTTGTCACACATTACGATAACTCACCCGTGAGACATAGTGCATTTTTCACATCTCCAAAATGGCTACTTTTCTGATGAAAATCCTTGATATGTTTGTTATAAATGTTCAAAACATAGGTTGAGGGTGCTCGTTATTACCCACAACCTATATCTTGGAACAGAAATAAGAAAAAAATAATATTTATCCCGTAAACCCGAGTTTTCTCTATATAAAGTTGGGCTTAGGCGTCTTCATTTCACGGACTTGTTCACGTGATTCACTGATTAACCTGTTCGTCATCTACTTTTTACTACTCCCTTTTACTGATATTTGTCCCATGTATTGTTTTGGGGTTTAAAGGCACGTCCACCCTTGTTGGACATTTTGTGTCCTCTCCAAGAGAAAAGCGATAAAAGTGATAGTAGAGCAGATGAAAGTGAGGGACAGTAGAGAAAGGGGAAATAAATATAAGTGCAGAAACAGAAGAAATAACAGTATTCCCCCTCTACTATTACTTGCTGCAAGAACAGCAGGTCTGCAAGAACAGCAGGTCTTGTCCAGCTGTAAGCCAATATCATTTGGACGCCCTATTGACACAAGGTAAACGCCACCTTTGCCTCACCAAACCACTCCTATTGTCTTTTACAGATTTGCCAAAAAGGCCTTCTATGTCAAGCCATCAGGAGTTATCATGATTTGACAAACAGAGTGTAGGCAATGATCAGGAACATATACAAAATACCTAACACCTCCAATTCAAAACACCAAAATGGAAACGTCGTTTATCGACATAATCTTGGCCTTTTCATTGGTTAAAGATGTCGTTTTATCAACATAATATGTCGTTAAACCGATATAATCCTAGCCTTTCATTGGCGAGTGTGTCACGTCTGGAAATATCCGCCATGATTACCGTGTGATATGACCAACCAATGAAAGGCTAGGATTATATCGTTTTAACGACATATTATGTTGATAAAACGACATCTTTAACCAATGAAAAGGCCAAGATTATGTCGTTAAAATGACATCTTTATTGTTTTAAATTCCACGCTACTTTTTCAGAGTGGAATGGAAAACAAGAAATATGTCGTTTAAACGACATATTTTTGTTTTCTGTTCCATTCTAATTTTATTGTATTAAATTCCACGCTACTTTTTCAGAGTGGAACAGAAAACAAGAAATATGTCGTTAAAACGACATATTTTCGTTTTCTGTTCCATTCTTATTTTATTATTTTAAATTCCACCCTACTTTTTCAGAGTGGAAAAGAAAACAAGAAATATGTCGTTTAAACGACATTTTATATCTTTTAAACGACGTATTTTTTGTTTTCCACTCCACCCTAATTTTATTGTTTTAAATTCTGTTCTGCTAGATACTGGAACAGAAATGTCCCTTCCTGGGTTCCGTATAAAATTGATTAGGCGAGGCTTTTCAGGTGTTGTCAATATATGTCAACTTCACCAGAAGATTCGGTAGAGTGCCTTTCGCATGCTTTCTGCAAGCGGACAAATAGCCATATTCGCCATAGCTTTGTTTATGTTACAGCTGAATTTACACATTCGGGAGACTTGGTTTACCTTTTTGTCAATAGAACATTCCAAAGCAGGTGCAAACATTAGCTCCGCCTAGTCAATCTTACCTGCGACAACTCTACCTGTATCGTTTGCTTGTATTGGTGTTTAACGGCCCAGTCACCACATTTTAGGTCATTTTAGCCGGTCCGTTTATATACCCACACTTTTCCTGGGCAGGCATTACACGTAAGCGGGAACCAGTACAGTGCACATTCTTTCGCCAGAAACTGACAACTGCCCTTCTTGAATCAGCGGAAGGGAGGGAATGGAGAGCAATAAGTACCTGTATAAAAGCCTAATTTATGTAGGACAATTTGTTTGTTTGTATTGGAGTTTAACGGACCAGTCAACACTATTTATGCCATTTGTTTCATTTTTAAGCCGGTCAGTTTACATCTCTACACTTTTCCTAGGTAGGCTTATCCATAAGCGGTTAACCGGTGCGGTGCACATTATTTCGCCAGAAACTGACAACTGTCCTTTTTGAATCAGCAGAATCAGCATTCATGATCAATCTCCACGGAAGAATCTTGCCGATCCCGGCAGGTATCGAACACGCGTCCTCCTGATCGCCAGTCAGACGCGCATCCGACTGAGATGTAGGACAAAGAGTCGTTTACAATTTGAGTACAACAAGAGTCTTTTGCAACATGTTTCTGACCATTTAATCAAACCATTGTTGGCAAGAATTAGTAGTGCCTTAGAAAGGCAGTTTGCACGATCAGTCGAAGCCGATGATTGAAAAGTATAGACTGAATAAGATTAACACACGGTTTCTTCTGAAAATATTGCAACATAAACTACAGCATGATATCGCATGAATGTGTTATATTAATCCCTGCCCTGTTAAATACAACAACGCATGCCTTTACAGACAGTGCAGTCAGAAATGGGTGAAGCTGATTTAACCCATTCAGTACCAGAAACCCCTAAAGGGGTACATTGGCAAACAGTACAGGCTCAGATCAGACGCCGCAGAATGCGGCGTCTGATCAGGGCTTCCACTGTTTGTTAAACTTTCAGTCATTTTCCAAATAAAATTTGAAGAAAACACCACCTGACAGCCCTACAATTTGGAATGGACTCCTGGTATATATAAGAAGGAAGATCCCATTTGGTACAAAAAGGGTTAGTTAATTCAGCTCGACAAAAGTTAATGTATCAAAGTTATTGAGACGTATGTGGTACTATAACTTAGCCCAGTCATCAATGTTTCGAACATTAAAATAGAAGTGAAAGCAACGATACATCACGAAAACACGCATATATAATTTTGTCCCCCTTGAACCCCACTTTTATGCAGTAAAACTGGGGTTTCCGGAGGTATCCCTTTATTTATTTCTGCTCTAAAATATAGATTGTGGGTTCTCAATGAGGCGGTTCTAACGAGTGCCCACAATCTATATTTGGAGCAGAAATAAGAAAAATATCAGAATTTTTCATCATAAAATTTTCATTTTTTTCGGCGATAAAGGTGGCAATGTATTTGTATAGGCGTGTTTGCGTACTGTTTTTCTGTACCTTACATCTCCCATCCGAGGCACAAAAGGAAAGGAAACAACATAAAACAACTTCAGCGATATAAAAACAAACGACAGTTTCTTTCCCATCAAACGACCAAACGGCTACCCAGAATAACTTGCAACGGGTAAAGAACAGAGGACCTTCGTTATAACGACAGTATTTAGTGCCGTTATAAGGATTTAGCCCTTATAAAGAATCCCAATAAGGAGTAAAAACTTAAGGACATTCTCGCTTAAAGGCATTTATTCTTGATTATTGAGGACTATCGATTCATTACATTATAATGTAGGCCTCACTGCTGACTGAAGAGAAGTCCTCTGTCTTCAACAGGTAAGGGGCCTCCTTGGGGGAAAATCAATAATTTACTAACTGTTAACTGGTGTACATTATTGTTTCAGTCAGGGGATACACAAAAAAGAGCTACAAGTAACCCATTTAAGGGCCGCCTTTGATCTGCTATAGTCAGTATATCACAAGGGCCAATAAAACAATTATGAACACACGGTGTGTCCTACTGTTACAAAAATTAATGCCTATAATTACTCCAAGCACACATTTTGTTGAAATTTGTTAGAATCGCCTCGTCGAGGCGATTCTAACAAATATCCATAACATTTGCTTCTCAGAGTATTAAATAATTACAATATTCTTGAATATTACCATTAATCCGCATCAAATTTAGCTAAGGATTCGTTTCAATAAAATCGTCGTTATAACGAGTTTTGTCATTAGTGTGTGTATAAAGAGGAATGACTGTAACCATCACGTGAACAAGTCCGTGAAATGAAGAACCCCCTAAACCCCACTTTATATAGAGAAAACTGGGGTTTAAGGGGGGGGGGGGTAAACATTTTTTCCGTATTTCTACTCCAAGACATATGTTGTGGGTACTCGTTAGAACCGCCTCAATGAGGCGGTTCTAATGAGTACCCAAAAACTATGTTTGGAGTATAAATAAGAAAAATATCACACATTTTCATAAGAAAAACTACTTTTTTGAGGTTTGAAAAATGCACTATATCACACAACAGAAGCGCCGCTTTGGAACGCTCAGTTTTTCTTTTTCTAGCATCAGGAAGTGGGGAATGCAACAGCTCGGTCGTGTGGCTCGGATGTTCTGTCACTGAAGTCCTCGCACAGTATGCGTATGGCATTATTTTAGTCCAGGTCTAGCGATGTTCGTTTTCGGGCATTATATAGACATAAAGCTTCAAATATTGCCTTTTAAGACAAATAAGATAATTCTGTTCAACACAGAAGTCAAGCGTAGATCGAGAATGTATAAACATGTATATTCCGCGTTGAAAGAATCAAATATCTGCAACAATGCTAACGTGACTATCAGTGGAGGCAAACATAAGTGCTAATCTAGGTAATTTATTTATTTGTTGGTTTGAAAAGAGGCTTCCAGTTCTGTGGTGTATTCCTTGATTCCAAAGGATAACCCTTTCTAGAACATATTTAACGTCACTACAGCTGGTGTCTGGGAATGTGTGGCGGCCGTAAAAAGTCTCCCTCCCCTGCATCATAGTGTAGGTTTTATTTCTTGTCCTTTGGGATCATTGATTCCATTGCGGAATTTTGCAAATATTTGAGGGTCACTGATGAGGCTTAATTGACCGAAACTAGCTTGTCTGGCCCAGAAAACATGTACACTCTATATTTTCCAGTTCTGTGATGTGTTCCTTGATTCCAAAGGATAACCGTTTCTAGAACATATTTAAAGTCCCCGTCAACACTATACAGGTCATTTTGGAGACTTTTACCCGAGTTTGAGATGAGTGTGTGGATCGCTTATATATTTTTATTTTGGATAGCCAATGTGCCATTTTGTGGGAAACTAACTGTACTTTTGTCTTTTTGCTATTGATGTTTCAATTTGGGTCTAGTTATTTCATGTTTGTATTTCTTTCCCTTTGGTGTCTCTGATTGGAAGTGTGGGTTAATTGTATCGATTCCTGATCATTGCCTTCACTTCTATTTTTCATGTCCTTCCGAGTCTCGCAATCTTTGTCTGTACGCACAAATACAACTGGCGTTGAGTCCAGTGGTTTATTGCATGATAGAATATGGATTTTTTCCACCGTCTCTATCGGTGTTATGTGTAAAATACAGACATAGACTACTCCATTCCATCCATTGTTGTCCGAGAGAGAAGGGTTAATGTTGAGTCAGCATAACTAAAACTACTAATGAAAATAGATCAAAGCAACGCAGGTTCATTTTTTTACATCAGGTGAGTTTCTAGAAATTTTCTTCGTGTCAGTTCAGCTGAGGTAAGTTACCTGCAGAATCGCCTCAGGTGACTTCCTGGGAAACAAAGTCGTAGCTGAGAAGGACTCAGCCTCTTCCGGGAAAGTGGTGTAAGTCTGGCCGACCAATGTTTATAATCCTTATTGTTTTTATTTCGTAGCAGAGCTTGAGCTGTCATTTCCTCTGTCGGATGAAAGTCTCACAAGACTGGAATCTACGTCTCCAAATTGACCTTAATAGTGTTGGCTGAGACGATAAATATCGGTTCAAACATAGAGACCTGGTTATTGTGAGTAACCTGGAGACTTCTCCTCAGGTGAGTGCTTTACGGACTTCGTCTTGTGTAAGTTCCATGGAGTTCATCGTTGGATCAGTGCTGAATAACCCCTTAGACCCCGGTCACACTATCACGTATTTAGGGATAATTTTTACTCCGTTTTAAACAAGCAAGGATGACAATAAACGTAGTAAAATATAGCGAAAACGTAGTACGTACAGCTTTATATGGTTACATAAGCCACAGTCTTACTATCACGTATTGTGATCTAGGTTTCACTATGGTTTTTAAAACGTAGCAGAACGACAATAAACATAGAAGTGAAAACGTAGTATGCAAGGCTATATATGGCTACATACGTGAACCAGCTACGTTCGTTGTGAAATATTCAAAATATTCGTGGAAGTTCTATAAACGTGACATCTAGCTAGCAAAAACATGCAGTAAAACGTACTAAAACGTAGACGAAGAGCATTCACCAGGCCCTACGTACAACAGACGTAATAAACAATATACCCGGAGGCACTCTACATATTACTACGCATTACCTACGGTTTCATTAGAAGCCTCCGTGGTGTAGTGGTTACGCTACTCTCATTGTAAACTAGGGATCGCAGGGTCGATCCCGTGCTTCTCCAGACTTTCGGATGAGTCTTTAAACCGAGGTCCGATCTCCGTATGACCTTAGCTGTTGGTGGGACGTAAAACTCAAACACTCACTCACCTACGGTTTCATACTAAATATGTTTTGCTACGTTTTATTCTATGTTTTAGTACGTTTCTGTAGGGTTTGGTAGGTATTCCTAGGTATCATTTCCCCCACAAAATGACACAAAATTAGTAGTAAAAATAGCCCTCAATACGTGACAGTGTGTATGGGGCTTAACAGCTGAAAATGCAAGATTAGTATCCCATGAAACTCGTTTGCTAATCGATATTCACAAGTATATCGCGTCAATTGCGTTTCTGTTAAGCTAGATAGATATTTTACATGCAGACACGAATACCATCCGAAAATTCCTAGTGAAATATGTCTATTTCGAAGGAATAGTTAATCTTGTCATGCCGATGTGCAGTTGAAAAAAGTTTATTTAGTGTTTATTTTATTTATTTTTTTTTTTTTACTTTTATCGATTACGGTGAAATAATTGACAAGTCTTCTATGGCTTCCGAGTAAAATCAAAGTACTGAAAGTACTGAGGATAGTTGATTTATTTAGGAATATAATTTTTATGATAACGATGTCAGTCGTAGATCAAGTAGTTATCCAGCTATTTTGTTGACAAGGTCCCAGAGGGTTAACAAATTTGACGAAGAAAAAAAAATCATCGATTGTTTTGGGTTTAACGACAGATCAACCCTTGAGGATCATTTTTGTCTTCTCCAATAGAAAGGGCGAAAAGAGATAGAAGAGATTGTAGAGGAGATGAAAGTGAGGGACAGAGGAGAAAGCGGAAAATGAATGGAAGTGTTGATTTGTTTGTTTGAATTGGAGTTTAACGGCCCAGTCATCACTATTTAGGTCATTTTTTATTTCATGATCAATCTCCACGAAAGAATGTTGCCGACCCCGGCAGCTATCGAACCCGCGTCCTCCTGATCACCAATCAGACGCGCATCCGACTGAAATACCGAGGTCGGCGAATGGAAGTGTAGAAACAGAAGAAATAACGACACCCCTTCCCCTCTACCGTTATCTGCTTCAAGGACAGCAGGCCTTGTCCAACTGTAAGTCAATATCAGCTGGACTCCCCATTGACACAAGATACACATCACCTTTGTCTCACCCAACTACCCCCATGAAGGAAGAAAAAAGGAAAAAAGAAAGAAAGATAAACGTGTCTTCTAATTTCTTCAAGGTAAAACCATCGGCGCTTGGAGAAATAGATTTGGCTGCATGATGCTTGCACGCAGAGAACTGGTAAAACGCTTAGAAGATCGTCCAATGCATATAAACCTTCTGGTTCAATTGGGCGACAGGGCTTGAGGTGTCATTTCACCTCAATGTCGGGTAAAAGTCCCACAAAATTGGAAGCGACGTCTCCAAAATGACCTAAATAGTGTTGACGGGGACGTTAAACCCCAATTAAAACAAACCATAAATTTCTAAATTAGTTCAGTACATTCTGTGCTTGTCTCATCTGCTAATAATCTTACAGAGAAGTTCTCCTTAGGCGGGCACATGACGTCTTAGCAACGCCGCATCAACGTCGCGTTGATAGGACAATGCACATACGTTGTGCAGCCGCTTGGAGCTATGTTTCTTCGGGCGTCGGGTCATAAAAAGGAGAATAACTTGACGAAAAAAAAAAGATCATTTTTAAACCGTTTGATTTAGACATTATAACCCTGATCAGGCGCCGCGTTTAGCGAACTTCGACTACCCAAGGCGAATTAAAATACATTCATTCCAATCTGTACGGTGTCCTAAAAACATTAACCCATAAATGACAATTGTTTCAATACTGGGACATTCGGAAACAGTTAAGACAGATTAGAGGCCACAGAATGTAGCGTCTGATCGGTGTCTTCACTATTTGCTAAAAGTACAGAACTTGATTCAAAACTAACAGCGTACGACACGTTTTGTAATTAGAGCTCTCGAAAGCAGGTGAATGTGTTTGATGTCGGTCAGTAAAGGGTTGTAAGCGAGCTTACCCTTTTAACCCTGTAGACCGGTGCAGACGCCGAGGTATAAATACACTGTATCTATGCAAACCTTGCACATCCTGGTTAAACGATACCCAGCTAGCACATCTGGCCAAACCCTACATGTTCATGTACACTGGTTGCCATCATGTCAGTGAACTATTCAGAAATCCCTTTCTACAAGAATATATTTAAAGCGAGAAGAGTCCTGTTCAGAAACTCATGGATGAAAGAGTAAAATCTCAAACCAGTTACATAAATATCGGAAAGCGCGTAGGAAAATAGTCCCAGAGTATTATTTTCTTTTCAAAATTCGTCTTTCTGTGCCAATTTATATTCAATCCGTATAAAGTCTCGAAAAATGAAATATTTTGAAAGTCGACCCATGCCTGCAAATTTAATTTTCAAGAGTTCCTTTAGACTTGTTTATGCAGCGAACGAACAGCGGAAGTGGAGTAACGCGGTCCAGTACCGGAAGTAGAAATGTGTTAACAAAGAAACTTGATTTTAAAAATCAACTTTCAAAAACGAGTGAGCGATAGCTTTTTATTTTTTTATTTTTTTTAACAAGAAAGGCTAAGAAAACTAATATATTATTTCTCCGTAATCAATCAAAATAATAAAATAAACTGTTTATTACATTTCTATGCGGCGCCTGATCAGGGCCTGCACTATTTGCTAAAAGAATTTTCCATAAAACAATCGAATAAAAACGAAAAGAAATAGGCTTGACACCCCATATATGACAAATGGACTTGCCCAACATATAGCAATGGAAGAGTCCACTAGTATACAATGGGTAAAGTCATCTCAGGCACGAAGAGGAGTCACTGAGTGAGCTTCATACAGTAAATCATTTGACTTACTCTGTAAGTATGCTGAAAAGGCAAGTTTGGCGAACATTAATCGGGGAATCAAAACGGTCCTTTTCTTCTGGCGCAGGCATATTTACTTAAGACAAATGTTTATATTCTCGGTGCACTTATAGTTTATCAACGACTTTGGGGAGTCCAACGTTCAAGCGTAATAAGACTATTCCATGTTTTAGGGGAAGCAGATGTCGGATTGGCCTTTTCACAGGATTTTAAAATTATAAACAAGTTTTTGATAACGCCATTGTGTAGAAGTCGTGACCAAGTGGTTAATATGATGCAGTACGATCCCCAGTAAAACTATATCGCCCAATTTAAAATTCCAACTGAAGGCGATTTACCTAAAACGCGGACTAGTTCAAAATTAAAAGTGAAGTCACGTCTCACTGCGTTTTGAAAGACTATAGAACAGACCCATGTACTGTTGTCGGAGGATAAGAAGACAGTGACGTAAAAGAGTATACCACCACAGGTAGGTTTGACAGGTTGTACCGTTATCATTATCATACCCCTTATTGGTTGGCAAGACACACTATACCGTTATAATTATCATTATAGTCTTTCAATAGAAGCCTTCGTGGTGCAGTGGTTACGCTACTCGCCTTGTAAACCAGGGATCGCAGGATCGACCCCGGGCTTCTCCAGACTTTCGGATGAGTCTTTAAACCGAGGTCCCGTCTCCGTATGACCTTAGTTGTTGGTGGGACGTGAAACTAAAACTCACTCACTATAGTCTTTCAAAACGCAGTGAGACGTGACTGCACTTTTAATTTTGGACTCGTCCGTGTTTTAGGTAAGTCGCCTGCAGTGGGTATTTTTTACACTGGGCGATAGTTACCGTCATATTCTTAAACTTGCGCGCTGTTTAACCAGAGTGACGACCAGTCGAGACAGTCTAGTAACACGTCTCTCATCTTGGAGATCTAGGGTTCGAATCTTCGGGAGATGTTTTTTTTTTTTTTTTACTTTTTCTTAACAGTTTTTCGTACCTATAAAATTGGAGCACAGGAGATGTTTGTTTGTTTGTTCGATTGATTTGAGGTTTATTGTCCCCGTCAAGTTTGGAGAAGTTGCTTCTAGTTTTGTGGGGTTTTTACCCGACATTGAGATGAAATGACATCTCAAGCCCTGCCACCCAATAAAACTAAACGGGTTTAATAAATATGGACGGTCCAATCCGCACCACTTTGCCTGGGCAGGCTCGGACTTACTAAGCGGCTTACCATTGCTCATGTATCGTAAGTTTCAGATCCGCTTGAAAGCATCGTGCAGCTCGAACTATTTCTCCAAGCCCCGATGGGCGGTGCCATCACATTAGATGTATATTCATTTTATTGAAAGGATGGATTGAGCACAAGCGAATCGTTGTAGCTCGGATTCAAGAGGTATTATCAAAAATGTTACTATGATTGATAGTATCCGAAACCTGCTTCCCCTAAAAAATGGAATCGACTCGTCACGCTTAAACTTTGAACTCTCAAAGGTCGTTGATAAACTATACCGAAGCGTCGTTACCTTTTGACTACAGTGGACAGTGCTTAAAAACAAAAACATTCGCTGACGTCACTTTCAACTTATCTTCGGACAACAGTAGTTTAAGCTATTGTAATACTTCAATAAATACATCGACTCGGCTCCGTCAAATGATCACTACTTGATATCAAAATAAAATCATACTGTCCACTATGATATAGCGATAGCGACAATAAGTAAACGGAGCTCATCCGTTGTTGCCGGAAATTGTGTGCAATACTTTTTTGTTTCAATCCATTAGTTTTGTTATACAGTCCAACTTTTATTTAGCAAGCAACTAACGGATAACCAAAATGTGCTTGCTTTAGACAGGTATTTGCTTAAGGGGAATGGGAACACCTGGCAGACTTTTCCGCCATTTTCAAAGGGAGACAACTGAAAAAAGGATCTACTCTAAAAGGAATGTGTATTCTTAAAGAAATAATTTGCTTATCATGAGCAAATTCTTTCTTTTAAGAGTTGATTCCTATTGGCATGGAAGGCTTTAATACTTTTGCAGGAGCTGCCTCCCCTGAAAGTGTTCCAATTCTTCTTAATACATGTAAAATTTAATGCATGAATTTTGTCTTTTTTGGAACCAAATGCTTGCTCGCTAAAGACAGGTTGCTTGCTTAATAGAGGTGGCCACTATGAGAGGTTTTACTGTATAATGGTTCAATTCCTTTCTTCCTGACACGACGTTGATCATAATTGAGCCCCGCCAAGCGCATTTGTGTCTTCGAGCATTCCGTCATGACAAATTTTAACTGCGCATGCCCAGCCATTCAGAGGGGCCAGGGATATGGCTTTCTGTCTGAAGGTTCCTCTTGATTCACTGCTTGTATGAGCGAGCAACGAAGGTTCTGGCGAGTCTGCGCGGATGCGCAGGCTCGCTTGAACTTTCGCTGCTCGCATAGTCGATAAGTACCAAAATCGCTTGACGGGGCCCACTTCATCTGTGTTTGTTTGATTTTTGTGTTCACGGAGATGTTGCACTGATGCACTGATGTGTTAGGAGGACTTCATGCGGACGGAACAGATTATTTGTCTAAATCGCGACGAAAGTACGAGCGAGGATTGTGGTCACGTAAATTCGATTTAAGACCACCCCCACCCCTTCACAGTGGAATTCGTTTCACTGGCCGTTCCAATGCGGTTCTTCTGTCGTGGTTTATTTTTGTTATGGCTTGTCTTTGCATGTGTGTATCGTTTATATTATTTTGTTCTGGATAGCCAATTTACCATTTTGTGGGAAAGTAACTGTC